>LPNX010924111.1:66303-175246 GCA_001517045.1 Pseudotsuga menziesii | reverse complement strand
CAAATGAGTATCAACCTCCTCCTCAATGTCCTCATAGTCATAGGCATAGTCATCCTCTGGAAGTGGAACATCAGCATCCTCCTCTTCCCCCTCCTCCTCCGACGGATCTGCATCATCATCCCCCTCTTCCTCCAACCATTCAGGTGCCTCGTCCATCACAGGATCCTCCCTCTCCACCCTCCATTTGCTGGTAATGTCAATGTCATCCAATGAAATGGCATCTGGATTGGGCACTTTCTCAATTTGTTTCACCTACAACCTTAGATTGTAGTAGACATAAACCATGTCATTAAGGCGCTGAGAAAGTAGCCTGCATTAGTATGAGATCCATAGTTAGGGGGTAATAAATGATGATAAATTCAAATTCAAAATTGTAATAAATTATATTTAAAATTAATAAAATTATAAAGAAGCAAAGATTATAAATTTAAGTTTAAACTTTAACATTTCTAAATTGAAAATTCTAACCTTCTGCGCTTCTTGGAGTGTATCTTCTCAAAGACACTCCAATTGCGCTCACACCCTGATGAGCTGCAAGTTTGACTTAGTACGCTAATGGCAAGTCTTTGCAACTCCGGGACTCTGCGACCATAGTTAGTCCACCACACATCTACAAAGAAAACAAGGAAGGTAAACGGTAAGACAAAATTCAAATTACAAATTACAATGTATTAAATTTTTACCAAGTAAAAAACATAGAAATGAAAGGGTAATTAATTAAGAATCTAAGAAATCAAAATTTGAAAGTTTTAAACAAATTGTACCTGGCATCCTTGTGGTTCTATTCTGGACAACCATGTCATAGCCAAAAGTGCCACCTGACATCCTATAGATCTCCATCTGTCTAGAAATCTCTACGCGCTCAGAGGGAGTTAACACCATCCTCTGAACACACTGGAGAAAGCCATCCATGACCTCAGCATCAAACTGAAAGCCACATGCATAAGAAAAAGCAGGGTTGAGGTAGAGCCCTACTGCATGAATGGGATGATGGAGAGTATTATTCCATCGTTCATCGATCACACTCCATAGTTCAGCTCGTCTTGTGAGTCCCACCTCCCCCTTGTCCTCATAGTAGTGATGGATAGCTTCCTTGGCCCTATCCATGGCCTCATACAAGTAGCCCATTGCGGGCTTTTCACCATCAACCAAACGAAGAACCTTTACCAAAGGTTCACTGATGGCACATACCTCCTCCAATCGTGCCCAAAATGTCAAATCAAATTGCACCATTCGAGCAATGGCTTGCCCATCTTGTTTGGTGCTATAGACACAAGATGCCCACTCATCAAAAAGAAACATCCGCTGCAACTCCATCATAACCTTATGCATTGACTGAAGAGAAATGAAGGAAGTGACGAATCGTGTGATTGCAGGCCGCATCAACTCCTTGTTTCCCGTGAAGCGTCTCATGAGTGAAAGAACATATGTATGATTGTATATATATTTTGTCACACTCCGAGCCGAATCAATGACTTCTTTGATCCAAGGAAGTTTTCCCATGTCCTCTAGCATCAAATCAATGCAATGGGCAGCACAAGGAGTCCAATACAAGCTTGCGTACCTCTCCATAAGCATCCTCCCAGCAGCAACATAACTGGCAGCGTTGTCCGTAATGACTTGGACAACATATTGTGGCCCTATCTCTTGGATAAACTTATCCAGCAAATCACATAATAAGCGTGCATCTTTAACATAGGGAGATGCATTGACAAATTTGATAAAAACTGTCCCCCTAAGACAATTGACCAAGAAATTGATAATGGATCTGCCATTCCCATCAGTCCATCCATCCGACATAATAGTGCAACCGGTGACCGCCCATGACTGTTTGAGCTCATCTAATCTTCGGGTGCAATCAACCTTCTCCTCATCAAGGAGTCTCCCTCTCAAATCATTATAGGAAGGCCCCCTATAATCTGGACCAACAGCGCCAGCAGCTTCAAACATGGCATGATAGTAGGGGTTGTTTTTGGCGATGTTGAAAGGCACATCACCCCATAGAAAACATTTTGTCACAACTCTATCCGCCTCATCCTTCTCCATTTGTTTGAGCATGGTTCGAACAGAAGGTTGCCTCGAATACGATGCCACATAAGGTGAGGCTGAAGAAGGCACGGTGGAATGTGGGGGTCGTGTAGATGAGGAGAAGGAATGCATGTCACTTGTGCCTCCCATGGTTCGTGACTGTGTTCTAGATGCAAGTTCATGTCTGAATTCCTCTTTCTCATCCCTCTTCTTAGCCATGTCAAGAATGGATTGGTTTGCAATACGCATCACTTCTGGGGTAACAACGGGACAAACATCCACTTCATGCCCAACAATTTTGGCAAGGTAGTATTTCAAGCGGCTAATTCCACCAGAAATATCCTTCCCACATAGTTTGCAATTCACCCTTTGCTGATTATTAGGGTCAATTGGCTGCCCATACTCCCACATTGGATCCAATGGCTTTGGCATTGTGTCCACTGTCACCTATGCCACATTGCCACAACAAACAAACAAAAATGAATCAATTTTAAAATGTTCTTCTTTAAAATTTTGATTCTTGAAATTTGAAAACAATGAAATTATTAAAAATTTAAAACATTCAAACTTCAAAGAAATGGGAGGGTGGCCTACTTAAAACCCTATAGGCTATGATTGTAATGGCAAATCTATACCCTACATTAAATCTAAACCTAAACCCTACATTAAATCTACATTAACCAACAAATCTCAAGCAAAATAAAAAATAATGAAAGTTTAAAGTTAAGAATACATACCTGATTAAATGCTATGGAAACTTGATTGCCCCCTTCCTCTCTTGTAGAAAATCGCCCAAGATCGCCCAAGACGTCAGAGCTCCACTTCCTCCAAGCCAAAATGTCCAAATGAACAAAAAAAACCCGTCCGCGGCCTCTTAACGGCAATTTTTTTTAATTTTTACCCAGCAGGCCGACACTTTCCATCGACTCGCGATAATATCGGGATATATCGCGATTTTTTTAAATATCGGGAAAATATCGCGATATATTAGCGGCGATATATCGCCGACCCCATCGACTCGCGATATATTGCGATGTCGGCAATATATCGCCGATATATGTAACTATGAATAAAATGACTTAGCATGATGACTTTATGTAAAGGTTTGGTTTCCTAGTATTTAGTCATCAATACATTATTCCAGAGTGGTTTTTCCTTGTTAATTATATATCATTTTTAAACGATAAATAATTTTCAAGTTTTTCACTCAAGCCTCCAAAGCTGGAATAATTGTCTTTGGTGGTTAGGCCTTGGGAGGTTATTAAAACCTATGTGTCAATGTATATAACCTTGTTGATCATTATTTTGAGTCATTATGAACATGTCCTAAGTCCCCCATAATTTTTTTCCGTTTTTACAAGCTTATTTTTAATAAGTCAATTGTAAACGTTTAAAAAGTCATAAAATTGTGGCTAGGAGGTTGTTTTTGACATGGGGATGCTCATTTTCTAACTCAGAGCACCCACTTAACCCCAGAACCCACTTTCCTAAGTTTTCGAGTAATTATTTATCTCCAAAATTAATTATTACTCGAAAAACTCAAAAATGACCAAAAATTTGGAAAAAGTGAAAAATTCGGCAATTCATAAATACATGGAAACTTGCCGAAAAGGAGTTCCATGAGTTGGCAAAGTAAAGAGGCAAGTATCTTAAGGATTTTGGAAGGTCAAATCATGCTATTTCCGAGTAAATCAAAGCAATGGAAATTTCCTCCAAGTGGGGGCGCATTTTCCAAGGAAAGCTTGCATTTTGGGGGAATTGTGTTGGATTTTCAATTTTTTGATCTTACCATTACCAAACCCACAAAGCACTACTTCCTAGCTCTTTCCATTCGAGCTAGACTCTTTCTTTAGCAAGTGCGCCCCCCCTTGAGCTTGCTCTTTTCTATTTAAGCAAGGCTTTTGCTTCTCCTGTTCTCATGATGGTTAGAGCATCGAAAGGCTGTTGTAGCTTTGCTATTGTAGTTTGTGATATTTTTTGGAATAATAAGGGCTTTGGAGGCATATCTATGGTGTAATGCTTTTAATGTGTGAATGGTAATTGTCAAGTGCTTATGAGGTATAATCTGTCTTGTTTTCTTTGCTTTATGTTGGTTGAATTTGGCCTTTTGAATGGGAGTTGTATCCAAGTAGGATAAGATTAGAAAAGCTGGTTTGCTTCATAATCGTATTGTTCATTTGCAAGTAGATTTCTTATATTGGCATGTTCATTTTGTTTAATGCTCATGTTTTTTCCAAGTTTCTGTTGTAGGTGGCACCAAGCTTCTAACCATTTTTTGTGCAAGGATTTCCAAGTTTGCAGGTGATCTCACTTGAAAAAGGGGTTAAGCTTGTTTGCATCCTCCTCATATTCAATTTCTTATGAAATACATAGTCCCTCGGTGTTCCACCAAAGCAAACTCTACGGCCCAAAGTTCCCAAGGTGTTAACTCTTTTCTTCTCTCTTTTCTTCACCGTTTCAAAATTAAATTTTTCCAGTTACTAGTTACTTTCAGCAGTGTTAATCATTTTAGTGCATAAAAAATATTATAAACTAATTTGATTTGCATTTGCATTTATAAGTTTAAATCTGATTTTAAAAGGCTTACAATTCATAGATCTAACTCCCAAAACTAAGTACTTGCATTCTATAGTTGCATATCATTTAAAGTATTTGAGTTATATGCTAAAAATTTTATGCTTTAATTTATTAATCTAACACTTTTAACATAAGCTTGTTGGTTGTTTTGCAGCATTTGATGATCAAGTAAAGAGGCATTCAGGCGAAATTTTTTCAGATTTAAGCCATCAAGAAGCCACCTTTCTTCCTACCTCTTATTTGGGTAGTTTTAAAACCCCAAAATTTGTAAACTTGTGTCTCCTATTCTACAAAGGAACACAAGTACTTCTTATTGTAATCATTGTAAAAAAAGAGAAGCAAGTGGACAGCCAAATGCCCACACCCCATCCCCCAGGGGGGATTCACATTTTTTTATTATTTTTATTATTTTTTAATTTTTTGTAAGTTCTTTTACTTTCTTAATTTTAATTAATCTGGATGTGTTCTCAGAAACAAGAGCATCGGCACTATGATTTGAATAACTCATATTTAATTTTAAAACTCTTAAAATAAACAAGACTTCAATTCCCGTATGCTCTTTTGACCACTGCAAGCCGTTGGTTAGATCGGTGGGACAATCAGAAAGGGATTGGAGTGACTAGTAATTAGTTTCACACTCCAATTAAACTCCCTAAGTGAAAATCTGGCACTTCTCAAAATTACTCGTTAGTGGAGAAATTCTATAAATGAAGCAAGAACTACTAGAAAGCGATCATGGGGCCCCGTTAGGCTACACTCTTGTTGGTGTAGTGTTGAACGCAACCCCACGACTCCATCTAGCCCACACGTCACTGTGAGAGCCACTTCCGAGTAAATCTGGACATATTCCTCGTACCCCTCGGGTATATTTGGAATACCATTTTCTCCATTAATAATCAAATCATTACCACATTTTTAATAAAATTGATCAACAATTTACCCACTCCTTAATTATTCATTTAATAATTCTAAAATTGACCAACCAAGATAACTGCAATATTTCTCGAGACATCACTAGCAACCCCTTTACACAAGCACTCCATTAGCACTGGTCTATCTGGCATTCTTATTTATTGTTGATGTTTAAGTTAATCAATGTGTTATATTGAATTTTATTTTATATGCTAGTTATTTAAATTATTTGCAGTTCATCTTAGTTTCAGTATTTATTGTTATCATCTCCTAGAATAGTTGCTTTACTTTCATAGATTAAAACAACCTTAGACTATTTTACTAGGAACCACCCCCCTTGGCTTCGTTAGGAGAGAGCCTAGACAGAGGAGTCAAGATCTAGTGACAGCATTTACTCTTGCTTGCCCCCAAAGTCGCACCCAGTGGCTTGAAGATTTCTGCCACGTGACCCAAGGTACGAATTAGGAGGCAACATTTTGGCGTCGTTGCCGGGGATAAATCTTTCTATTCCCGGAGTACGACTTTTGTTTTCTCTTTTTGTTTTTCCTTTGTTTGATGATTTTTTAGATTAGTTTTTAATTTTTTCATCTAACAGCTCCACTAACATTTTTTTTTTCATAATTTACAAAAGAAAAGCAAAAAGATTATTTTGTGAATGCTTTAATGCATATTTTTTTTCTTCTCACATGGCAACTCCATTGAAGGGATAAAACCCTGTTAGAGTCATAAACTTATGCTCACTTTAAGGAGCTTATTTTCCTACTTTAAGCATAACATAGTCAAAACGTTAAGCAAAATGATAAATCCAATACAACCACCTTAACATTTTATAAAAATTTCCCCTTATCTTTGGTTACTAGCCAAAGCAAGGACATATTTATTAGAAAGTGCAAACCTGCACGGATATTCAAGATGGGCGGGTTGGATGGGAGAACATAGGCATGTAACACTTCATCAAATTGCTTTCCAAACTGGCATCTGCCTCCGCGGGCTTATTCTATCCAAAGGTTGGATAGGGATAATGTACATATATGCATGATGAAATAGGTCGACAAGTCCATCACATATATCAATAGGCCTTATCGGCTGATAACTCTTTGTGTAAACCCCAGGCTACTCCAAATCATAAGGAACCTCTAAATGCAAAAATGTAGGCTCGGGTTGACCCTCCATCGATTATATCAAATCTGCATTGCCTCTCAAAGTCTTTGTTGTTAATACTTGTGTAATATTTGGGATGATGACTCTAAACGATCATAAGAAAACTTTGAATGCTCCTCTTCCATATTGAGACCTTCCCAAGTTTCTAAATTGACACTCCCTTCTGTGGACATGTCGTAGATGGGATTTTCAATAAAACCTCCAAAAGATTCTGAATAAGCACTCCCTTCTCTGGACATATCGTAGATGGGATTTTCAATAAGCACTCCTTTGTAACATTTTTGAAACCGAATATTTTGAAGAAGATTGTTATGAATATAAGGAAGACATGGATAGCTAAGAGCATGGTGCCATGGATGAAGACTCCCCCACATTTGACATGGATGGGGATGATGACTATTGGAAATTTATTAAAAATCCCCTCTACGATATGTCCAGAGAAGGGAGTGCTTATTCAAAATCTTTTGGAGGTTTTATTGAAAATCTCATCTATGACATGTCCACAGAAGGGAGTGTTCATTTAGAAACTTGGGAAGGTCTCGATATGGAAGAGGAGCATTCAGAGTTTTCTTATGCTCATTTAGAGTCATCATCCCAAATATTACACGAGTATTAACAACAAGGACTTTGAGAGGCAATGCATCGAAGAGTCAGATTTGATATTGTCGATGGAGGGTCAACCTGAGCCTACATTTTTGCATTCATAGGTTCCTTATGATTTGGAGCAGCCTGGGGTTTACACAGAGAGTTATCAGTCAATAAGCCCTATTGATATATGTGATGGACTTGTCAACCTATTTCATCATGCAGATATGTACATTATCTCTATCCAACCTTGTATAGAAGAAGCCCGCGGAGACACATGCCAGTTTGGGAAGCAATTTGATGAAATGTTACATGCCTATGTTCTCCCATCCAACCCGCCCATCCTGAATATCCGTGCAGGTTTGCACTTTCTAATAAATATGTCCTTGCTTTGTCTAGTAACCAAAGACAAGGGAAAAAATTTATTTTTTTATTAAATGTTAAGGTGGTTGTATTGGATTTATCATTTCGCTTAACATTTTGACTATGTTATGCTCAGAGTAGGAAAATAAGCTCCTTAAAGTGAGCATTTACTTTCTACATTTATTTTCTGTACTTGGGAATAATAATCTTTTTCATTAGTTAAAGTTTCGTTTTTCTATTTACTTTCTAATAAAGCAACTCAATGGTTCGTTGGCTTTTACAAGATTTTGTGCTACCAAGGTTGGCTTGTCAAGTTGAGTTGTTTCTACAAATTATTGAAACTAAAGATTCTATGGTTCTTGCATGCTCTCCTTGCCTAAAGACTAGATCAAGCGTATGTCCCACAGTAGGAGCCAGATGTTACCACCTGAGTTGCACTCAGTTGGACTATTAAGTGAGCCGCCAAAGATGAACAATTACTTGTTCAATTTTCAAGTGGAGAGGCCCGTGCAGGCCTTCTTAGGCCCTTTTTTATTTTATTTTAACATGTTCATACCCCATGGAGAATTGTAATAAAATGACTTAGCATGATGGCTTTACGTAAAGGTTTGGTTTCCTAGTACTTAGTCATCAATACATTATTCCAGGGTGTTTTTTCCTTGTTAATTATCTATCGTTTTTAAACGATAAATAATTTTTGAGTTTTTCACTCAAGCCTCCAAAGCTAGAATAATTGTCTTGGTGGTTAGGCCTTGGGAGGTTATTAAAACCTATGTGTCAATGTATATTACCATGTTAATCATTATTTTGAGTCATTATGAATATGTCCCAAGTCCTCAATAGGTTTTTTTTAATTTTTGGAAAAAATTATAAACTTTTTCCGTTTTTACATGCTTATTTTTAATAAGTCAATTGTAAAAGTTTAAAAAGTCATACTAGGAGGTTGTTTTTGCCATGGAAGTGCTCATTTTCTAACTCATACAACAACAACTGGTTGTAATCAACTGGTTTTCTTCATGGCAGTCCTGTCAAAAAGTAACAGCTAGTTAATTTTTTTTAATTTTCGGAAAAAATTAATTTTTTTTTCCGTTTTTACAGGTTATTTTTAATAAGTCAATTGTAAAAGTCTAAAAAGTCATAAAAGTGTGGCAAGGAGGTTGTTTTTGCCATGGAGGTGCTCATTTTCTAACTCATACAACAACAACTGGTTGTAATCAACTGGTTTTCTTCATGGCAGTCCTGTCAAAAAGTAACAGCTAGTTAATCTCAAAAAGCCGAAAAACTGTATACCTCTTAGGGTGCTGAAAAATGAGGAAACTGTAAACCATTCAGTATCATGTCATATGTCCCCACATTGTGAGTCCTTGAATGATAAAATGGGGATGTATTATGATCTTTTCCCTGTATAAAACCTGTACAAAGACCCAATATCTCTTAAATAGAGAGTTGCCCATGTTCAAATTGTGCCATTCTGTGGTATTTAATCGAAAATAATGCATTCGGACATCCTAATATATATGTTTAAAACTGAAATGAGAAAGTTGTTATTTCAACTTTGAAATCTTGCCCATCCAACTAATTAAAGATAACATTTGTGTTTTCCATTAATCTAATCAATCACAATCTGGCCACAATTGAAAAGTGTATAATACCTTATAGAATCATTGATCCATATAACCGCTCCAGCGCCACCTTCACAAGTACCTAATTGTAAAGCACCGTCAAAGAACCCTCTACATTGAATTCTAAAGGTTTTACCATCCTACTCTAAGATAAAAGGGATCCATGGGTTTGGCAGTACAGGTTTCATTGACTCAATCCGAGTCTATATGCTGAATTTACTAACTTTTAGACATGGAGGGATGCTTCACTGAAGAAGAATGCTTGTCATAAAGTTAAGGCCTGATCATCCTGCAGCAAATTTTGATTTCGGTTTTTATAGCAGTTGGATATTGTGGGCGGTCGATACATTGACTCAATCCGAGTCTATATGCTGAATTTACTAACTTTTAGACATGGAGGGATGCTTCACTGAAGAAGAATGCTTGTCATAAAGTTAAGGCCTGATCATCCTGCAGCAAATTTTGATTTCGGTTTTTATAGCAGTTGGATATTGTGGGCAGTCGATATTAGTAGCCCGTTTATTTCAAAAATTTTATTGACGGTCATGCTTTATAATTTCCGGTAGTAAATCTTTATTTTAAATTTTCTTAGCATTGTTCTCAAAGATGAAATGGTAGTGAATGATCAGACTTTACATATTTTCTATATTATTATGAAAAAGATTATGATAGGTTTTTTTTTTTTAAATGGTCACATTTTTATTATGTTTTTTGGTTTATATATAAAATAGCACATCTAAATAGTTTGTGGCTGTAAAAGGTTTTTTTTTTAAATGGTCACATTTTTTATTATGTTTTTTGGTTTATATATAAAACTTGCACATCTAAATAGTTTGTGGCTGTATTATTTGATATGATGTAGTATCATCTACATTTTTCTTCTTGTTTATTTATCAATTATTATTTATTTTTTATATTTTCCTTTTTTTCGCATTCTTTTAGTTATCTGTCATAAAGTGTTGGTTATTCATTCATTAACTAGTAGTTATTTTTTATATTCTTTTTTTATAATTGTTTATTTCCAATTTTGAACTAATGCCAGAGTCAATTTGGACAATTCACTTGTGTCATAAAAAAGCATAGGTCGTAGTCCCCCTAATAAAAATATATATATGAAAAAGTATAGACCATAGTCTCACTAATAAAAAATATATATATCTTGACTAGTTCTTTGGGCTTATATTTTTTAAAAGTCCTCCTACAAATACTAACAAATTATGTTCATGTTAAGTATGTTTGCTTTGGATTAAATATAGGTATGCATTTTTTTAATTAAATGTTGTCATCCAAACTTATTATTTGGAGTATCTATTTATTTCAAGTTTTTTTTTGGTAAAATCTAAATTTAAGTGTTTAAATTGTGTTTTTAAATCTATAAATAAATTATTCAGCACCTTCCAATATCTCCATGACATCCAAATTATCCAATTTCCATAATTAATATCTATGATTCTATGATTTTAAAGATCTTGAGACTTCTAACAAAATAAAACATAAAATATTTAGACTAAACCTTATTATTTTATCTTATATACTTGATCCAACTTTTATGGAACTACCAAATAAATATATATAATAAAAAAATAATATAAACATTAACATAATATAGATTTATGAAATACACAATATTGCCATCTCAAAGAATTGGGATGATAAACATTGTCATCCAAATTTATTATTTGGAGTATCTATTTATTCTATGTTTTTAATTTTGGTAAAATCTAAATTTAAAAGCTTTTAAATTGTGTTTTTATATCTATAAATAAATTATTCAGCACCTTCCAATATCTCCATGACATCCAAATTATCCAATTTCCATAATTAATATCTGTAATTCTATGATTTTAAAGATCTTTAAACTACTAACGAAATAAAACAAAAAATATATTAAAATTTTGAAAACATTAAATATTTAGACTACACTTTATTATTTTATCTTATATACTTAATCCAACTTTTATGAACTAACAAATAAATATAAATAATAAAACAATAATATAAATATTAACATAATATATATTTATGAAATACACAATATTGCCCATCCCAAAGGAATTGAATGATAAAACCTTAAAATTATTATTTAATTTAATGATTTCTTTTGGATGATAAAACCTTAAAATTATCATTCAATTTAATGATGACCAAATTTAGGGTTCTTGAATTGTTCCATAATCTTCTCAAACGCCATAGTACCATATTATATTGATTGTCTTATCATAAATATGAGTTGTCATATGTTTAACACTGGGGCTGGTGTTGGTGGGATTAGTCTCATCAGTAAATAAATCCTAATGCTTTTACATTAATTGGAAAGGTAACACTCATTTTCTCACTTATGTATATAACCATTTAGTAATGGAATATTAAAGTTAATATAACATTGAGTAATATTAATAATTAAAAGAAATATAATCATTATTATAATAATAGAATATAATGTTGATTAATATTAATAATGAATATAATTTTTTTTAAGAGTATTATATATGGTGGAGATTGCTCTTTTTTTCTAGTAGGAAAAAAATCATATTTTTGTTATTCATATTTGAATCAAAAAAGTACATAGCTTTCAAAAATATAGTCTTGTGAAAAACAAGTTGTTCACACCCAAAGCTTCGAGTAAGTTCTAAAACAGTCCAAAGATACTAACAAACAAGAAAAATAGATATTCGGTTTAATAAACAAAAAAACTCCTCAATCGAGTGATATTCAGAGACCACGTAAAAGTTAAACTTAAAAAATATTGATGGTGCTTGAATTGATAAGCAAATTTTCCATGACTTCCTCCCAAATAAGAACACCCACATTCTCACTAAAGTTGCCTTGGAAAGCTGGTGTGCCAACTAATTATGCTCTCTGAAAATGTGATAAAAGTTTATGCTACAAAAGTTTTTCAACTTTTTTTGAATTCTATAACACCAAGGAGTAAGAGAAAACTTTAAGATTATATTCACCTAATGCCAATTTGATGGTGACCCTTGAATCACCAAAACCTTGAAGAGACACAATAGCAAAAACTGTAGCAACTTTGCAAAGACACCATAGGGCTAGAAGCTCAACTTTCATATTTGTACCGGTTTTGCAATGCAGTTTGAATTTGAAGGAATGAAGATTATTGATCAAAAGAGCTACCCCCACAGCACAGTAACCATCGTTGGTTTCCCCATCAAAGAAACCAACAACACCATTAAACTATAAATTCCTCAAAAACCTGGGCCTAGAATCTGCAACATGCTGACAATTGTTTTCCTCATTCACTTGTAAAATATGATTACAGATGTTATCAATATCCAGATGATGTTCTTTAAATAAACAAACATTCCCCACCCTCCAAATTTTACAGGAAATTATAACAGGCAGAATGTGGTATTATTTGCTAGATTTATACCAATAGAAAAGACAGTTATCAAAGTTCTCCCCCTCCCAAACTTGAGGGATATTGAGAAAATGACAAATGTAGAAGACTCCCCTATATAATAGGGTTTGATATTTTATAATATATTTATTTATAAAATAGGTGAAGTAAATTTTGTATTTGGAATGTTTATTTAATGATTGTAATATAAATGAATTAATGATTTTTTTAATACAAAGAAGTTTATATATATATATATATATATAAGTTCGGTGGGTTAGCTCAAGTGGTTGAGAGTTGTTTTGGCTATTTGGATTAGGCATAAGTAACTGGGGATTTCTTAGCGATGTTCCATCACATATATATATATATATATATATATGGTTTATAAATTTAATTATATATAAGAATAATAATAATAAACACTAATAACCCTAGTACATTGCAAACTTGTACATCACAATAATATAAAATGTAATATGTACATATTCCTTCTAATAAAATAAGTAAAAAATTAGATAACATAAACATATTGACTATGTCAAAGTTTAGTGGGACCAGTAAGGCTAAAGGTCTTCTAGCTAGAAGGCATAAAGATATTGTATCTAGATTTTTCATTAAGATTGAGATCTGTTTCATGAAATTTTGATAGTTGGAATTTAACCTCTAAACTATTATTATTTGGTTTCATAGGAAGTGCAAAAAAACAACTCCTTCAAAAATTGTTCCCATTGCAAAAAACTCCTTGTACAAGGTGGCTCTTGTTAAATTACTTATTACTTATTCAATAAGGATTTCAACCTATTATCCTTTTTACATTAAATATTCATTAATAAACTTTGTTTACTTCATTTTGGTATCAAAACTACATTTTCATATGACCATTAACCATATATCTTCTCAAAACTTATTTTAACCTAAATTGAGCCACACTTATTTATCTTTTAATATTCTTTGAATAACCAAGTAATTAATCAAATTCACACATTTTAGGAGAAAAAAATAAATAAAAATTATTTAAAAATAATTAATTTGTTTTAAAGAAAATGTAAATAACAAAATCATACAACAAGAAGCCCAAGCACAAGCAAAGAGTAAGTTTAAAGAAAGTCATAATAGTGTTGTGTTTCTTCGGATAAAGATCAAAGTGGAATAGTGTCCAAATATGATGTTGATCAAGACAAAAGTAAGCACATTCAACAAAGTATAAAGAAAATTTTAAGGACAAAATTTAGCTCATGGGTCAATTTTAGACCTTTTTTCCCCCAAAAGAAAATTATCAATTTCCATTTTTTTCTTAAACTAATTATCGTCAAACATTTTATTGTTAGAAATTTAAGAATGAATAAAATTTGCTAAAATTCTTGTACTTCAAAAAAAATCATGGATTCTTAAAATTTTCCTTAACTTAACTATGATATAAAGGTTTAAATTTCAATTAACGTTTTATTTTCTCAGTATTATTGATGTGTGGACTTAAAGAGAGATTAAAAAGATAAATTTCACATTTTAATTAAAAAGGGGTATATGATTAATTTCTAAGGTTATAAGGGTAGTTTCTAAAGGTCTATAGAAAAGGGTTATTTAAAGTTTATTTAATATATGTTTTTCAAATAAAAAATATTATCAAAATTCTTAAAATATCAATAGTGTTTCTAAATATTTAATTATTTTCCAATGTGAACAATTTTATTTCTTGGCATTTATGTCTCTTTGGACCATTTTCTAGTAAAACCAAGCATAGTTATTTCAATACATCTATCTACCTAAAGCATCACATTCCTAGACAAAAGTCTTAGTGAAATCAAGCAATGTTAAGACTATAATAGTGCACATGGTGTCCTTTAAAGCTGAGAAGCCATGCTCAACAACATCACTCCATTTAAATACATTCCTTTTTACCAATATTATTAAAAGGGGGCGACAAATTTTCCATAATTTTTCACAAAATCATTGTAGTAGCATGTAACCCTAAGAAACCATGCAAGGTCTTAAAGGTCTCGAGGTGTGGACAATCTTGCATAGCCATAATTTTCTTGGGATCCATGTACACCTCATGTTCACTAATAATATCACTCTTGCAATCATCCTCTGAATCCCCAAAAGTGCATGTGGAATGTTTAAGAAACAACTAGTGATCCCAAAAGAGTTGCAAAGCTCTATCAACATATTCTATATGGGAGTTGTAATGATCCACACCCTTGTTCCATTTCTATATTGCACATGATTTTGAGATAGATCCAAATAGAATAATAAATGCATTGTGTGATTCATATAACTAGTATATGTATGAGGTGTGTGTAGGCTAGCTACATGTCCACACCTCACATGCATGCGCTAGTATGCTTATTAGTTATAAAATATTTTAATCATGCTTATGTGGACTGATTGATCATGTATATTAGAATATAATTTAGGTAATTAATGTTAATTATGATAGTATTGCTAAATGGATTAAGAGTAAGAAATAATTGTAGGTGAGGCATTTAAAGCATGAGAAAATTTAAGTCATTTGATTTTTTATTTTCTCGAGAGATATTTCTTATCGACTTGAGTTGGTAGATTAGGATAGGATAATTAATGTGTTATAAATTACATTTGAATGGTGTTCATGATTATTATATAGTTGAATTCTTCTCGACTTGAGTTGCTAGATTAGGATAGGATAATTTGGTATTATATAGTTGAATTCTTCTCGACTTGAGTTGTTAGATTATGATAGGATAATTAATGTGTTAAATTACCTTTGAATGGTGTGCATGATTATTATATAGTTGAATTGATTGAGTATTGGGGGTGCAAAGTGCAGGAAGTGGAGTGAGTCTTCGAGAGTTGGGGAAATGACTAAAGGGGGGAGAAATTGGATGTTGAGGGAGAGGAGATTGGGAAATGGAGAAGAGAAATAGGAGGTGTAAAAAATATAACTTCGATTGTGGTTTTGATCTGGGAGAAAGCATTTGCACACTATTTCTTGGAGTTTTAGTATGGGCACTAGAAAACCCACAAGGATTTTCTAGGATGGGGAGTCAGAGAGATTGTTCCCGGTTGGTTGTGTGGTTAACCCAATTTGATCCATTGTTGGATATTCTATAGGGGTTGAAGTTTATTGTACAATATCAAAGGATAACATAGACGAGAGAATCAAGTTCTTTAAATTTTGAGAATGTACTTCAATTATAAAATTTTCCTGTATAACTTACTTATGTAAAAAATCATTTTGAAATATACATGTATTGTATGCTCGATAAGCTCTACCTAAGAAGATAAATGTGAATTCCTACTCAACATAAAAGTGAAAGCTTATTTAGATTGAATTAATGTTTTAATTAGTAATCAAGGATCCTAGGAGGTAAGCCACAAGGGTCCTTGGATGAGTCCCATGTTTTGTTGTAGATCAATATATCATACAAGTACAAAATTATGTAAGAAAGGTCAAACAATCCTGTTCATTAGGATCTAGAATGTATATGGAGCATTGCAAATTCCAAAGGGCATCACTAAGAACTCGTAATGACCTTCATGTGTGTAAAAAGTTGTCTTAGGGATATCCTCCTCCATCTGTATTTAGTGGTATCATGAGTGATAGTCTAATGTAGAGAAAAACTTTGTTCCATGAAGCTCATCATCCTAAAGATCCTCGATCATTGGAATGGGAAATTTGTCTTCAATTATAAATTGAGACCCTAGAAATCAAGACATGTGCACCAACTACTTCCTTTCTCTAATACCATAACCATAGGTGATGAGTGATGGTTGGTATTGGGATGTATAACTCCAGCCTCCAACAGTCCATGTATGATGTTTTCTATTTCATTCTTATATGCAAAGGGGTGTTTATAAAGATGCACATTCGGTGATTGACTACATGGATCAAAGGGATACCATCACCATGCTCACCACATGAAGGAAACAAGCGACAAGGTGTTTCAAATACCTATGGGTATTTCATCAATACCATCTATAAATCGAGGTGAATCTCCTATGAGGGGGTGTCCACAACTTGTATGGGATTGAACTAGGCAATAATGTCGAAGTGTTCTTTATACCCATGTGGTGAGAGCTAATAACTTCAAGGGGATCTGATTTAAACCCATCAAGGGTGTGTTCATGCCCTTCCTTTTAGTGAAACTTATACATAAATCATTGAAACCCGTGATAACAAGTCCCAAAGATGAATTGCAATAAATGGCACACCGACATGAACCTTAACCTGTGGAAAATGCAAACTAGTGGGGTGTTATCCAAGGATAAGGAACTTCACCAAGTGGACACATCTCTTGAGCTAAAAAGACTAAATAAGCATGAGATGGATGTGGTGAAGTAAGCTTGTGAATAACGAAAATCTGAGATAATTTGATTGGACAAGCTTCGGAATTCTTTGGGGTATCAACGGCTTGTTGATCACAGTAAGTATCTTTATGCAACATAGCCCAAGTGCACAAAAAGTAGATGTTGAATAAACCAAAGTACGCTAGATGAAGAAGATACTTGTATTTTGGATGTATGATGTTCTTGCTCAGGTAAAAACGCAGAAGTGACTGAGCTGGAAACTTTGTCCAAGATTCAGACGCAAAACGCAAATCCGTAGAAAAGACGTAGACCTCATTTATTATTGCACATTGTGGTTTTGGAAAGTGTTTGTTCAGATGTAGATATGGCAAACGCGGACCGAAGAAGTTATAGGAGCTACGAATTGCGAGGACATTCACAAGGATAAGGTATTTTGTATTTGCAGTTTTTCAATACAATCTTATTTCATATCAAGAAGGTCGGACGAGGCAAGGGGCAGGGTGTTGCAACGTCCTTCCAGTCGATGCTGGAGAATATAATCAAGGTGTTTTAGCATCCTTTCTGTTGGTGCAAATAAAACTAAGGGGTTGGATCCTTCTTCCAGTTACAGTTGGTAAATACAATTCAGGTTTTGTAGCATCTTTTCTATTGGAGCAAATAAAACTCAGGGGGTCGTAACCTCCTTACATTCAGTGCTGGAGAACACAATCAGAAGTTGGTGTTTCCACAACTAGACAGCGCAGTTGTCCATAGGTCAGAGCTTGAAGCCATAAATTGCAATTTGTGCAGTCATACAAATATTTGTCCAAGTCGGTTCTTAAAGTTCGTGAGTTGGTGCTAGTGTAGATTGAAATTGTTTTAGGTCAATGCCAGCAACCCGCAAATTGTACTTGGGGATCGGGTCAACAACTAAAATGAGTGGGTTCTCATGTTTGGAAATTGCAATCTCCAACTGATGTAATCATACATATATATTTATAAATATACAATTATCTTCATATTTTTGTGCATTGTTGTATTTGTTGTTATTGCTGCTGAAGTGTTTTGATTGGTAAAGATATTTCAAAGTTTAATAATTTTATATGTGTTATTACTAGTTCATCCCCCCTCTCAGTAATAAGATAAATCCAACAATTGGTATCAGAGTGAGTGTCTTCAGTAACAGACTAACATTTTCAAGATAAATTCAACGCGGTTATGGATGTGAAGGGAACATCATGGTTACAACAAAATGACAATGAAGAGAATCCATCGATTACACAAGCAAGGGACATTATTCTCACCCAAAGAAACACTATAGAAAATGTAAAAAGAGTTGTGATCAATGTCATGAAGACGCTCAAAAGAAAAGAACACGAATCAAAGGCATCAGTGACATACTTTACCAGTTAGTTACATGAAATGGATAAGAATTACAAAACTAAGAAGCGTAAGATTGATGTACTAGAAGGAAAGCTTGAGCAAGCTGCAACAGAGGATCAGAAACTCTCCAAAGAAATTACACTTCTAAGAATGAAATTAGAAGATACTAAAAAGGAGAAAAGAAATAGGTTGTTAAGTCAACTAAAGAGATCATGTCGCTAAAAGATCAGCACTATAAGCTTCAAGGACAAAGCGATGAAGTCTGTAGAATAATCAATGAACATCAAAACAAAATTCAAACTGAACAAATCAAGATTGTAACTATTAAATAAAGAAATTATGAGTGCAAGAAATTGCTTGACGAGTAGGAGATGTGTTTGAAAGAAAAGGAGCAAGCAATTGAAAGGATACATATTCAACTTAGGATGAATGACAGGTTTGCCAAAAGTACAGATGTGTTAAACAAAATATTAAGCAAGCAATGTTACTCTCCTAATAGGTTTGATATAGGGTAGAAGGATGGTACTGGCCAAAGGGAAGTATGCACTAAGAAACAAAAGAAACTGTGTGAAGCCACTCCATGCTGGAAGTGCGCAAGGACTGTACATACTGGGAAAACTTGTAAGATCTCAATATGTTACAAGTGCAATAAAATTGGTCAAAAAGTTAGAAACTGTAGCTTCCAAAAAAAATGGAGAAAGAAGACAAGTGAGGATGGACCGCCAGTTCTTTATAAGAGCAATGATTCAAATCAAAAGAAAAGGAACTGTATGATCTAGAGGAAGAAATTGGATAACCCAAAAATGATTAAGTCTTTTAAGGTAATGGGGTGTTTGATCGATAAGTCCATCTGCACTTCTTCTCCAAATTGATCCTTGAACATTTGAACCAATCGCAGTAAAATGTGTGCGCTCGAGGAAACTGCGACAGAAAGAGAAGAAGTTACAAATCAATAAAGTAGTGATAGTAGTGGTAATTAAATATTGGGCAACATTAGCAATAAATGACAACATACGATTAACGGAATCTGGACCAAATAAAACCAAATCTTGAGAAACTCAAAACATTATGTATTCCCATGATTACTGGTTGCAAATTAAGTAATGATGATGAACCAAATGAGGTAGATCACAAAGTCTATAAGTCAATGATTGGAAGCTTCCTATATGTGACAGCTTCAAGGCATGATATAATGTAAGTTATAGGTCTAGTCTCAAGATTTCAAGTTGCTCCAAAAGAAATGCATGTTTTGGGAGTAAAAATAATCTTCAAATATCTAAAAGGGACTATGGATCTTGGGTTATGGTATCCAAGCAGTAGTGAACTGACATTAGAAGTATACACAGATGCGGATTGGGAAAAAATAATTGACAATAGAAAGAGCACAAGCAGAGTCGCCTTCTTCCTATGAAACTGTTTAGTTTCCTAGCTAAGTAAGAAACAATCATCAGTATCTTTGTCAACCACAAAAGTAGAGTACATTGCAGCAGCAACATGTTGTGCACAAGTGTTGTGGATAAGGAAAACCCTAAAAGGTGTCCGAGTAGACTGTGATCATCCCATACATGTTTTCTATGACAAAACAAGCGCAATCAGTATTTCAAAGAATCTGGTAATGCACTCAAAAACCAAGCACGTCCATATTAAATATCATTTTGTAAGGGAACAAATTGTTGAAAATGAAATCAAGTTAGAATATGTAGATACAAAGGAACAAGTTGCAAAGATATTTACAAAGTCGCTTCCTCGAGAAACCTTTATCTAAGAGGGAAACTAGGAATGATCTATGCCTCACAAATTGAAGCAAAATAAAACAAGTTAGCTCCATGTCTCTGACACAGAAATGAATTATTTGCGACATGGCACACCATAAGAGATGAGCACTAAGCCGAGGGGAGTTGGTGAAGAAGACAGTCCCTTTTCCATTGTTGTCAAAGGGGGAGAGAAAGAGAAACAAGAAGATCCCAATGACAGAGGAAGTAATGACAAAATGAAAATTTTGAAAGATAGATCTGCAAAAAAGATACAAGAGCATGATTGGAGAGGAAGCCATTAATGCACAGAAGCAAAGCTCACCTTTAGGGAAAGTTTGTGACGTGTTATCACATAAGGCAATGTTAACATCAATGACAAAGGGGAATATTGTTGAACATGTATTGTCATTGAAGTCATAAGATAAAATATTCAAAGATTAGATGTCAAATGATCAAAGGATCAAAATTCAAAAGATCTAATGTCAAGAATGAAATGTCAGCTGAAGACTTCCTCACAAGCAGTCATCTTAAAGAAATACATATGGGAGTATGTAGAATTTAGGGAGAGTTTATGTTTGTTGGCATCAATGACAAAGGGGGAGATTGTTGAATAATGTATTGTTATTGATGTCAAACTTGTAATGTCGTGTGCCATAATCTAAAGTAATGATAAGTACTGCATTGATACTCCTATATGGATGATCTATGTATGTCCAAATATGTGTGTGTGTGAAAATATGCAAATAGCAACAGTGTATATGAGACCGAAGATCCCACTACGACATTGGTCACAAGTGTGCAAATAATAATCCATAAGAAGAACATTGAAAATGACACATGCACAAATACCATTTGTGAGACTTGTGAATGAAGAAAGGCAATCTCATGCTTAAAAGTTCCACAAGAAAAATGGTATGTGGTACAAAGACTTATAATAAGGGAAAATATTAACCTATGCGCAAAAGTCACACAATGACGTTGGAATAAGTGCGCCATACACTACACAAAGATGAATTGCAATAAGTGGCATGTTGATGCTAACCTTAACTTGTGGAAAACGCAAACTAGTGGGGAGTTTTCCAAGGATAAGACACTTCACCAAGTGGACACATCACTTGAGCTAAAAAAACTATAAGTAAACACGAGATGGATGTGGTGAAATAAGCTTGTGAAGAATGAAAATATGAGATTATCTGATTGGACAAGCTTCATAACTCTTTGGGGTATCAATGGCTCGTTGATCGCAGTAAGTATCGTTATGCAATAGAGCCTAAATTTGCAAAATAACAGATGTTGAATACACAAAAGTGCGCTAGAAGAAGAAAATACCTAGATTTTGGATATGCAATGTTTTTGCTCAGTAAAAAAACGCAGATCGCAGAATAGTAGAAGTGATTGCGCTGGAAATTTTGTCCAGAATTCAGAAGCAGAATGTATCCACTGAAAAGACGTAGATCACAGTAATTATCGCACGTTGTAGTTTTGGTAACTTGTTGTTTAGACGCAGATACTCAAACGCAGATCAAAAAAGTTACAACAATTGCGGATTTTGAGGACATTCAAAAGGATAAGGTATTTTGTACTTGCAATTTTTCAATACAATTTTTTTCATATCAGGGAGTTCAGACGAGTCAAGGAGTAGGGGGCTACAACCTCCTACCAGTCGATGCTAGAGAATATAATCAAGGTGTTGTAGCATCCTTTATGTTGGTGCAGATAAAACCTAGGGGGGTGGAGCCTCCTTCCAGTTGCAGCTGGTAAATACAATTGGGGTGTTGTAGCATCATTTATGTTGGAGCAATAAAGCTCAGAGGGTCATAGCCTCCTTCTAGTCGATGCTAGAGAACACAATCAAAAGTTGGTGCTTCCACAACCGAAGAGCGCAGTTGTCCACAAGTCGAAGCTTGAAGCCGCAAGTTGTAGTTTGCGCAGACATATAGATATTTATTCAGGTCAATGCCTGAAGTTCGTGAGTTAGTGCTCGCGTAGCATGAAATTGTTGTAAGTCAGTGCCAACAACCTACATATTGTACTTGGGGATCAAGTCAACACCTGAAATGAGTGGGTGCTCATGTTTAGAAATTGCAATCTCCCATTGATGCAATCATACATATTTTTTTATAGATATACAATTATCTTCATATTTTTGTGCGTTGTTGTTATTGTTGTCGAAAAGTTTTGATTGGTAAAAATCAGTCAAAGTTTAATAATTATATCTGCGTTATTACGGATTCAACCCCCTTCCCACCTCAATAATATGATAAATCCAACAAGTGCAAACTCTGAATGAATAGAGCTCCAATTACAACAAGACAAAAACAGTTCATGACAATCTAATTCTACAAATAGATTCTCAATAACAAAAACCTAATTACTTGTGGATCCATCAATGATGAGTACCAACTATGTAGTGGATGTAATTATCAAATGAGAAAAGAATTGCATTAAATAACCATCCACTAAAATAATGTTTCTCCTTGCAAAAAAAATGACAACAATTGACATTTATTCAAATATGGTCATATACATTAATTAACTTATGCACCCAAAGGCATTAGTGAAAAGTTTGTTTTAGTGTATCCCAAATGGGCATCTTTGAAGCAGTTCCATATGTGCCAAACAATTTTATGTGGCTGTAATAAAATACATCTACAAGGATTTGTCCATCAATCTTGTCAAGATCTTTAACCATGAAAACTAATGCACCCAAAGGCATTAATGAAAGGTTTGTTTTAGTGTATACCAAATGGGCATCTTTGAAGCAGTTCCATATGTACCAAACAATTTTATGTGGCTGTAATAAAATATATCTACAAGGATTTGTCTATCAATCTTGTCAAGATCTTTAACCATGAAAACGTTGAGCAAAACATTAACTTTAGCCATAACAATCATGAAGTAGCACTTGCACTTGTGAAATTCATATCATTTTGAGTTAGATATATAAACTCACCTTTGAATACATTCCTATAGTAAATTGCTATTAGTTAAAACTATTGCACCGAGAGGAGTGAGGTGTTCTACAACCCAACATGGGGGAGATGGTTGTCACGTAACGTAGCGTTATGTTAAAAGTAAAAATTGATCAAAAAAATCTTGTCAACTTATAATATAAAAAATTAAAACTAAATAAAAAGCAATTAAAAAAATTCATGTCGGCTCATAGATCCAAAATAATTAAAACTGGCATAAATTCATCTCAAATTCAGATCTATCAAGCACCAAGAGGCATCAAATTTTTCCAAGTATATTTTTTTTGTAGCCTATTGATTCTACGTTTTGATCGGAATCCAATTTAAAAAATTTGGTGAAATCCAAATTTTGGTGCTTAAATTGTGTTTTAAATCCATAAATATATTCAGCACTCTCAAGTACCTCCATGGCACCCAGACTATGCAATTTTCATAGCAAATATATATGATTCTAAGCTTTTTTAGAAATTTCCAACTGTACTATGAACAAAACAGGATGGAAAACATATTTGGAGAAGGTTGAAAACATAGAATATTTATATTACACATGTTTTTTGGATATTTAAAACATTTAAGGTAAAAAAATCACACCACAAGAAATTGAATCCCTCTCAATGATTGATAGATTCAGATTTTAGACGTATCCATGCTGGTAAACAGCAATATCGACAGCGTTGTGTAAATTAATTATTAAATAATAAAAATATGAATTCTAATAATAGTACGAATAAACACTACTACTAGGTGATATTATAAAATACTGAGCTCCGAGACTGTGTTGGTTTACCGTGTTGGTTTCAGTTGTACGAGGATGATAAGAAGTCAACTGGCATTGACCGTGGAATTTCTACAGCACAGACGGTGGCCACTAGGTACACTTTATTTCCGTAAAATCCAATTAAGTTGCATGGTTTAAGGGGAGTTTGTTGTTATATCTTGCATGTCCTTCATGGTAATACTCAAATCTCTGGTCGGGAAAGAAAATTGTTAAAACATTTTGTTTTTGTTCACCTGATAATAATAAATGAAACCTCATCAAAGGTCTTGGCAACTTGATAACTTTCAAATAACAATAAATGAAACATCATGCAAGTTCTTGGCAACTTGATAACTTTCAAATAACAATAAATGAAACATCATGCAAGGTCAACTTGATAACTTTCAAATAACAATAAATGAAACATCATGCAAGGTCTTGGCAACTTGATAACTTTCAAATAACAATGTTTGCTTTGTGGTTATGGCGGAGATTATCAACATATACATGAAATTTTTGAAACATGTATATTACTCACATCATTGTTACGAGACTTGTAACTTGATAAAACTTGATAACTTTTAAATAACAATGTTTGATTTATGGTTATGGCAGGAATAGTCAACATATAAAATGGAATTTCTTGAAACATGTATATTACTCACATCATTGTTACGAGACTTCTAATTAGACTGTATTGTTTTCAAGGAAATTTTTACAATAAATATACGCTTCAATAATTACAATCGCCTTTCATAATCAACCCTTCGACATACAATTAAATTTTACAGTGCATATTAGTAATTAAAGTGATCTCTTAAAACGTATGAGCTCTCAGTATTGGTGGCCCTCAGTCATAATGTCTAACGGAAATTATGCATCTTTTGTTTCAATGTATAAATGTCTGGGAGCATGCTCAAAGCCACTGCACTTATGGGCACTCAATAATAGCCCATAGAAATCCTTTTACAATGTCTAGTTCCTTGTGTGATGCTTCACTATCATAAAACAAAACATTAAACATTAATAAGGCGGGCCTTCTTTGAATGTCTCGATATATTTCAAGATCATTCCTTCATTATACGTGAACCATTAAGAGAAACGGGTCAAATTTAAACCTATTACAGTTTCATCTGACTAATATTGTCGGGTATATTCAGCAGACGCACAAGTTAATTACTTGGACAAAAATGAACATCAAAGTATGTTTTATGAATGTATGACTCGGGATTGTTTTCTTACTACTAGAAATTATCATACCAAAGGTTTTCATAAAAAAATAAAAATAAAATCATTGGGCATAGGGAGCTGGTTGTTTTCCCCTGTATATTTAAAATGGAACATGTGTTCAAGCTGCCTTGGTGCCAAATTAGAATTCAACATACCTGAACATGATTTGTAACAGAGATGCCTTACACAAATCATAAGAAACCAAACATACAAAAGGATTATCCAAAAGCTTTATTAAAACAAAGGTATGCAAATTGACTCTGCAACTGCATGGCCAAAAAACAGCTGCTTGCTTCTACCTTCCTCCTCAAAAATGTGTGTAACCATAAACTAGTGCGACCTTTAAGCAATATTTACTCACTGATCCCTTTTAAGCAATATTTATTTGCTGGACCTCTTCTGGACAGCTCTAGGTTTCAAAAGCAGTATTTTCATTGATCTCTTCAGAAAAAATGCTACCCTGATGGATGTCAATCAATCCTGAGTCACTACTAATTCATCCCTCCCATCACAATTGCTCCTCCCTATCAACAGTAATTTATCATGATTTGATGCACCTATGGATCCAGCTTCTGCAATAACTTTGTGGTGATATCATATGTTTTCATTTTCATGACTCTGCAACCTGTCCATCTTCGGATTCTTTAGGTTCCTCATCTGCATTAGGCTGTTTCATAGGATTCTGAGGTCTTATGCCTTGTGCCAAGAGCTCCTCATTCTTCTTTCTTTCTTCATATAGCTTACGTGACTCCGTCTTTGCTGACCACATTACTTTATCCAGAAACCCTCGAAATTCAAAGTTTGCAGGAACAAGCTTGCGGTATTTCTCAAACTTCTGCTCTGCTTCATCCTTCTTATCCAAGACAGCATAGACTATGCCCTGTCAACAACGAACAGAATTAATCCTAATCACAGGAAGTATAGTATCAACTCAGGTGCCTACATGAAACAAATTCTATTGTAAATGCTGCTGAAAATCGTATCATCTACCTCCAAGTCTGCTTTATTATTCAACGTAGGCAAAGAGTTTGTTTACAATACAGGATTAAAGGAATGTATCATGCTGAAAAGCATTTTGACAGAAACTCATAAATGTTGTGTTTCCCCACTTATTCCATAGCTTTCCTATGTCCATTGTCAATAACATTAAGAAAACAAACCTGACAAAGGTAAGGCCGAAAATCCTTAGGGTTCTCATCAATCAAACGTTGATAATGCTCCAAAGCCTTTTGGAGATCATCCTACAAGTAAAACACAGAAACAACACCACTTTATCCACGTGTTGAGAGGGTGACCATGACAACTAATTAATACCCAATTTACAGCACAGATCTTACTAAAATCATTGAGTGCTAGATGTGAAGATAAGATACTTTCAAGACTTTAAAATCTGATACCTACATAAACAAAGCAATGCTTCTAAATCAAATAAGCTAAAAGAAAATATTACTGGGCATGCACATGTTAAATGGACACTAGTTAAATAAGCGCAATCATAAAGCACACTAGGAATACCTGCACAATGTACATATGTCCCAGTAGTAACTTCAAGTTGTAAGCCTCAGTTTCTTTCTGTTCCTGTAGAGCTCTTTCCAGAGCCCTCTCCAACATTTCCATCATGGCCACATCTTCACCACATTTGTGCATTACCATTGCAAGCCCCTGTGCAGAAATTAAATTACAGTACTGTCATGGATTAGAAGCCTCAACAAATAAATTACTTCTTACAGACTCAGCCACTCATATCGAAATTTCAAGTTCCCATTCTAACAACAAATGCATCCATGCAATCTGGATACTCAATATTTCAATCCAGCAAAAAGCACTCTGCTCAATATAAGGAAAAATAAAATCTTCTGGAATAATCTTGGCATAAATCGATGACACACTAAAATAGTAAAAACTAAACCTTGATTACTAGAAAACTAAATTGTACTGTTACATGTTAAAATTATTGGTATAATCTATACATGTGGCCATGGCCCATTCATATGTATCTTCGTGTACATGTAATTATGGCCTTTTTTATTTACTGCATACTAGGTTTGTGGTAAAGACCAAGCTAGTCAAAATTGACATGTATGCTCAATAACCCTCCTGGGGTGTGTGCCCTTGTTACTTGGGCCTATAAATCCCCTTGAGAGGAGGCCTCATTAGAGTTGTGTATAAATGCACATCTCAAGCACTAGTTTGTAATCTCATCTTGTGATCTTCTTGCTCTATTACACAATGTATTACCAAGCTAAGGGCACTTATATTTTGCATTTTTCAGTTTGCAGGCAGGAAACGAGGAGTTCAGGCAGGGTCAGAGGCTCAGGTGGAGTAGCTTGTTTAGTTAGAGATTCTCTCCGGAACAGGGTATCCTTGTTAGCAACAAATGAGTATATGTAAGGTTTATGTGGATCCGGTTGAGTGCCAATGCCTCCTCCCCAAAAGACATTTACATTGCAGTCTGCTACTTTCCCCCAGCCTCTTCACCCTTTGCCATCCACAATGGCCTAAATGGGGACCCGTTTATAGACCTGTACACTAGCATCACCCAGTATTCTACTGACAGAGAGGCTATCCTTATGGGGGACTTCAACGCTCATACCAGAGATCTCCAGACCCCTCTCCACGACCGCTCAAAGGATATGTTTTGTACCCAAGAGATTGATCCTGTCTCGGTAGGGCTCCACAGGATATAAGAGGACGCCTTGGGACCCACCACAGCTTATGGTAAACATCTCTTGCAGTTAGGGGAATCTCATGAGTTGCTAATTTTAAATGGTCTTCCCTACTTTTCGGACTTCCGCCTCTTTACATGTCGGCCACATGGAGGGGGTGCAAGTGTGGTGGATTATGTCCTCGCTAGCCAGAACTTGCTTCCCCTTATTCAGAATCTTTCAATCTCCCCTATCCCCCTTGCGTATCATGCACTTCTCTCATTCTCTCTACGGCTTGACTGTCCCCAACTTGCCTATCCTCCCCCACCTCCCACCTGAGTCCGCCTCGGACATTCTTTCGATTTAACGAAGGCGATCCTGACATTTTCTCGTCTACTCTTCACCAGATACTTCCACCTAAGAGCCAGTTCTCCTCGCTTGACTCAGCTTCCGCTAAATATCAGTGCCTTTCATCTGCGATTTGGGAGGCTGTAGTCAAGTCCTTCCCCCGCTCCACTCGTACCACCTCCTCCTCCCCTAAAGTTGGTTCTTGTCCCATGAATAAATGGTATGATGACGACTGCAAAAACCTCCATCGAGTACTTTGATATGCCTTCACCCATTCCCAACCCTCCTACCCCGACATCAAAACCTCCTACCGACGTCTCCTTCGCCGTAAGAAATGATTGTTCAACTCTCCTTACCCACTCCCCCAAGAAATTCTGGAGTACCATCCTCCCCCAACACTCTCCTCTTCCATCCAACCTCGACCCTGCGTCCATGTTCTCCCACACTTCCAATCTTTATTATACTCCTAGACAAGGCCAGATTCATGTCACTTCCCCACCCTCCTCCTGTGAACTATTCTCTGACAGGGATACCAGAGAGGCCATCTGGGTGATGAACAACAGCAAAGTAGAAGATGAAGAGGGCTACCAAGCTGAGTTCTTTAAACACGGTCTCCGTGCTCTAGTTAGCTATTTAACTGATATTTTTAACCGTGTTGTGCGCTAAGGATTCCCACCGGTATGGTCGCATCACATTATCTATCCGATTCACAAGTCAGGATCCACTTCTTATCCTAACAACTACAAAACGATCATGGTGGGCACACGTTCTAGAAGTTATACGCCACCGTCCTTCATAAGAAACTTTCCAACGACCTCGAGCAAAGAAACCTCAAAGCTAGGGGCCAGACAAGTTTTCGACCAGCTCATCAGACCATTAACCATATCTTCACCCTTTGCACCATGATTGAGGAGGCACACCACCGTTCTTCAAAAGTCTAATGCTGCTTCATGGACTTTCAAAAAGCCTTTGACTCAGTCCCGAGGGAAGATTTACTACAGAGAAATCGGCATCTCGACAACCCTTTTGACAGCTATTATGGGCCTTTATGAGTTTGTCTTCGATCGTCTTCGCGCAGCTCATAGATTGTTTGATTTCATCAGAAGCACTATCGAGGTTAAGCATGGTTTCCCACTATCCCCTACCCTGTTTGGGATTTACATTGATGAGTTGGAAGCCTTCCTTCACGAGCATATCTAGGACACAGACGGCTACTTCCTTCACCAAGTCTTGCTATCCATTTTACTATTTGCGGATGATGTAGTTCTCCTCTCGTCCTCCCCAGAAGGATTACAGAGGCAGCTAGATGCCTTAGCCCTTTTTTGTGATCTCCGGCAGTTGTCGGTAAACTTGGGGAAAACAAAGGTTATGATTTTCAACGGGGTAAAGAAAACTTCGGTGCTCTGCTTCCTATTCAAAGGAGAGGAGATTGAGATTACCAACACCTATACTTACTTTAGGGTGCAGTTCTCAGGTCCCCGCTTCAGCCTGCGACCGGCTCTTCAGCCTCGAATCAACAAAGGGTATGGATCCTTAGCTCTTCTTGAGAGACAGTGCTTCTGTCACCACTTCCAAGAAACCTCGTCCAAGATGAGCCTTATGGACGCCTTGATCCGTCCAACAGTCCTTTACGGATCAAAGATTTGGGGACCATCTCTACTTGAGTCGGATTGGGCCTCAACTGAGAGAGTCCAGATCCGTCTTCTTTGTCGCATCATCAAATGCAAGCAGACTGTACCGCAGCACATTATCCTGGTTGAGTTTGGGGCTAAACCCTTTCGCCTTGAAACGACCTTCAGACTGATTTCCTTTTTGCATCATGTTCAGGGATTTGTAGACTCGTCAAAAGGTCGAGACAGGTACCCTTACTTGGCATACTGCTCTTCAGAGGCTATTGCCCATGCTATCCACTCAAGTAGAGCCAAATGCTGGTTCACAGGGGTTTCTGACCTTCTCGAATCAGTAGGTATTCAGACAGATCGTCTTCCTCCGTTTCAGTATTCTCTAGATGCTCTCGACCATCTCCTACCTACCCGACAAGAGCTAAATAAGATTATCAGGGAGGATATTTACAGGCAGTTTATCCAGGTTACCTAAGTCAATCCTCCGGGAGGGTTGCGCCCAAAGATGCCCTTTTACGCTAAGCACTTCTTGGAAATAAAAGACGGGCTCATTGTCAGACCCCAGTACACGTTATGCCACTGGATGCATGCTCTCCATATCCCTCTCAGGCAGTTTAGAGTTGGATCCCATAGACTTTGAAGAGAGAAGGATCACCAGATTGATAGATCTAAGAGGATTTGCCAAGTATGTCATCTAAAGGAAATGGAAACCGAGATACACTTTATTTTCAAATGCCCTATGTACTAGGAGATCAAAGGGTGATTCCATTGTTTGTTTAGAGGCTCTCAGACCCTAACAGACTTTTTCAGGTACCCAGACCAAAGGTGTTTAGCACTTTATTTACAAGAGGCTCTCCAGTTTCGAGAACATATTCTACAGACTCCCACCAAGCATGGCTCCATACAAAAGATTACAGCATTTTTCAGCGTACTACCACCAACCAGGGGCACCAAGAGAGCAACAGACATGGATAATGAGCCAGTTTCTAGATCAGTTAGGATCTGTGGGGTAGCTTCCCGACCCACAAGATCTCGACAGCAAAACCTTACCAGACCTCTCCCTGAGAGACGAACTAGACCCTCCAGACCTCGGCAACATGCAAACCCCTCCCGGAGGCAACTCAGTAAACAACCCGCTCCATCGGGCCAGCAGACTTTATTGAACTTTCTTCAATGTTTCTCTTTCAGCCTCGGATGTTAGGTGTACTAGACCATCTTGGGCCTATTTGCTCTGGGATCTTCTCCGCCAGGGCACCTTCGTCCCATGGCAGGGCTTCAGTCTTGTGGTCGCGCCCGAAACTCTATCATACTTCAACACAACTCGACTTGCACACTGTCACCTCCTGCATTGTTTTCCTCTTTTTATTTATTTATTTTCTCGTTCAAAGGAGACCGTTTGGTCCTCCCGCTCTGTACGGACACCATTGTAATCTGCAGTCCCGTTGACCTATTTTGTGGTCATTAGTTGAACATTAATAAAATTATCTTATCTTATCTTATCTTGTGATTGGTATTTGCACTCTCTCCTGCACACTAGACCTTTCTCTCTCTAGCATACTTGTCTGGAGGCTATTTCAGAATTTGGGTGAGACTTGGTTCCATGTATTCTCTTGTTGACCCTTGTAATCTCAACGTAACCGACCATTTCAAAGTTGGATCAGATGCCCTTAGCTCAACATTATTCTTACTATATTATAGACTCTCCAAGTCACTTTCATTTCCATGTGATTCCATACAAAAATAACGAATATTTGAATTGTTCTACCGAGGCTGTTACACCTAAGCCAAGGATTTTCTCTTGATGCAACTAACATCTCCCCCCAGTATAGTGCCAATCCAACAATTCATTCATCTCTTATCCTAGATTGACAATAGTGTATTGTGTCCATTCACAATAGAAAAAATATCTTGAGTTCATCATTTATCAGTGATTCTATCCAATCATGATAATTATGTCAACAAATGGGGGCAATCTTCTAAACCCCTATGGAAATAAAGAATTGACTTTATCCTGGGGCATAGGTGTGGACACAAATAACCAGGCTGAAATGTATGCCTTATGCCTAGGTTCCAAATTCATCAAAAGCCTTTGTATTCATTAGGATATGATATTTGGAGACTCGCTTCTTGTCATCAAACAGATGGGGAAGAAGATTGTTAGAAAAAGGGCATTGCAGTGCAGGACCTTTGAGCAAATTAGTTGGAATCTGCTAAGTCTTAGTATAGCACAAATTTTCCATAGTTGGCATCATAATAATCTTTGGTCGACCAGCTAGCAAATGAAGCTGTGAAAATTGATGAAGGAGTCCTCATTCAAAATAGGGTGCCCCTCAAACGATGGTGGCTCCCTTAATGGTTTTCCACATGAAAAATCTATTTCCCATTTTCTTCCCTAATCAAGGTATTCATGGATATAGCAACACTTGGCAATCTCCATTCCACCAGAATACAAGAGACCTAAACCTCATTAATTCAAACAAGGGAGCCATTGCACTCCCTCATTCCTTCATCTCTTCACACCCAGTTCCAATCATTTCAACTGTTGTCTTCAAAGTTCAAACTATGTTTCTCTCAGTACTAGTGGGATATCTCCAGTGCGGTTTGCTCTAAACTTGGATGAAATTAGCAACGAGGACAACCTGCTCATCGATCATTGTCTTTTGGGCGATCCTCCTCAGCGTCTACTGGCCTTAGCAGGAGGCAAGGGTTTTGGTTATGATCCCTCTGGTTTGTTATTTCAATGGTATCAACTTGGGGGTTTTCTTGCTTTTATGGTGTATGATATTGAGGCATTGGGCCTGCAGTTGTCTAGTTAATTACTGTGTTTTTCTGGATCTGTTGTCAAGAAACCCTTTGATTTCTACCCTGGTGGTCTTTGTGCTTTGATGTCTCTCTCTGGTCGTGTCTTTGGCATGGCCAACCCCTCGCACTAGAATCCTGTCGAGGGTGAAGGACTCAACAAAATTTAACAAAATTTATAAAAAAATACTGAGAAGGATGAACTCTCATCTGGAAGGTATCACTCACCACCCATTTGGAACAACAAAAAGCTAGACCAGACTTGTAAAACAAAGTGAAGGAACGGGGACAAAATTGACAAGCTTGCGTGTGATTCTGAACTGCATTTCAACATAATACTTGGGTGAGCTCATGGGACACTTCTAATATTGGTCATTCCTTTCAATCAAAGCTTTCTGGAAGAGCAAACGATACAACAGACAGCCATGGTGGACAACCAAGTATGTAGGGTGCTCACGAGCATTATTAGGATGGCCAATTCACAAAGGTGTTGATGTATTTGTAACTTCGGAAGATATTCTGATGTATATTATCATTGTATGTTGTTGTACCCCCATTGGGGATGTGTGTTACCCATTTACAAGATTTCTAAATTGTGTCTAGACCTTGAGGTACAACCTTCGTTGTAAATCGAGGCAATAGTCCCCAGTGTAACATCAAGTAATATGTAATTGTGGTCTCTGTAGGAGAAGTGGGCCCCATGTGAGATGACATGTAGGCTCGAGTCTTATATTTGGTCAATGACTTGAAAGGGTATAAATAGGGAGGCGCTCTCCCTCATTTATACACACCTCACACACTCTCTAAGGCGCATGAGAGAGAGAGACAGTTAGAGGAGGAGAGAAAGACAACTGCTAAACATTTCTTATTACTGTTTTTTATCATCTTACTATTCTGAAGAAGTTTGAGGGGTTTTCTCTTTTAGGGTTTCCCCGATGAAAATCTTTATGTCTTGTGTATCTTTTATATCTTATGCATTTTGTTGTACTTGTTATTCTTTCAGATAAAGATCCTAGATAATCTAAACAGATCTTAAGAAAATTTAACATGGTATCAGAGCCTCTCTAAAAGAAGGCACTGTGCAGCTGCGGGAACTAGGGCTTCCTAGTTGAAGGTGTTCTCTCCACAGATCATCAAGCAAGAAGGGCTAGGCTAACTCGCATCACTAGGGCACATCTGTTGGTGGTAGCAGTTTCTGAATCAAAGAAGTTTCGTTGTGCAGCCGAAATACAGCTACAATGGCAACTAATAGAAATTAGGGTTTCATGCCTGAAAACCCTAGAAGACTGAATTTAGTCATTCTAGAAATTTCGCTATAACGCGATATTGGTGAAGGCTCAGAAGCCGAAACTTTTACAAGCCGAAAAGAAATTCTTGATGTACCTTGTGTAAAAGTTTCAGCCTCAAATTCGCTAAACTTCAGGAGATATGATTTCTCCAAATCAAGGTTCCAACGTCCTCCAGAATACAGTCATAAACATGTGACCTACGCAGATTTGCTATATCTCGGGCTAGGAAGGTACAAACGAAATTTCGCAAGATGTTGTAAGTAGGGCACGGACTGTAGTTTCTGTGGTACGCTTTTCAGACCCAGAATGTGAAACAGTGACATGTGGCAGTCAGTACAAGTTCGCTGTGCTGAACAGTCCCCAAAACAGTCACCTTGGGAAAATCAGAATAAGTCCCACTTGAAGAATCTATTTATGCTCGAACCTATGGGGTTGGAAAGAAGACATATCAGGTTATCTCAATGAGAAGTTTCGGACTGTAAGGATCCAAAAATTTGAAGATACAGCAGAATCAATTTCATACATTTTTGCAGAAGAAATTGGAAAACTAGGGCTTACTGTTCTGGGAGCTTCCCACCACTGTTTTCAAAAAAGAAGTACATTGGACAGCTCTCCTTGAAGAGGCCAATCTTTCTGTCCAATCAGAAGTTTGCAATTCCAAGTTTGAAAAATTAGGGTTTCTCTGACAAACCCGAGATCAACCAGCTCTAGAACCAGGTCAGACACCTCAAATCGGTAAGATCTAAATTTTTGCTATTTGCATTTGAGGTTCTCATTTCAAAATGACTTATCACACCCAGCCTGATGACAAGCTTCGTGAAGCTGACAACTTCTGAGTATGGAAGTATAGGACCTCCGTGATCCTTGAAGAAAATGACTTGGATCAGTATTTCAGTAAGGAAGTTCTAAAAGCCAGAGGGAGATGAGGCTAAGAGCCAAGAGAATCATTGCAGATTCTATTAAAGATCATCTCATCCCTCATGTGTCATCCTTGAAGACACCAAAAAGAAGTGTTCGATGCTATGACGAAGCAATCGAAGAAGAATAAGATATTGTTATAACCACCTTGAATGGCCTCCCAAGATCATGGGATTCATTCATTCGAGGAATGTGTGCCAAAAGGAAGTTGATTACCTTTAGCAGACTCTGGGAAGAGTGCACACAAGAAGAAGCTCGACTCATAATAAGAGAAGATAATATTGGGAGCAACTGAAGATCAAGCTCTCACGATTCAAAGAAGATCCCTCAAGCAATGAGGAATTTGAAGGACTCAACTCTTGAAGAACCTCTTATCCATCTTAGCATTTGGATAAGAAATGATGCAGTTGTGAATGAAGAAAGATGATGAACCTGAAGGCTCGAGAAGGAGTCTACCCAACAAACAAATAAAGATAAGTATTCAATTGTCATTTCATGATATTGTTTGGTTGTGCATTTGTTTATATTCAGTTGATGTGTTATGCATGTTTGAGTATTTGCATTTATACTACTGAATTGCACATGATTGGTAAGAAGTCAATGATATTGTACAACATTCCATTGCTACTTATCTAGATTGAAACATCTTTGCTCACATATTAGGAGTAGTACACACTCTTAATAACATTGGGGTAGGAATCTAGAAGTTACTATATGTGTACGGGATATGAATGAATGTTGTAGCATTGGCTAAAATAGTTGCATGGCTATGTGACATATATTTGTCATTATTAATATGTTTTGGAGATTATGAGATGTTTCCGATCATGCAACTAAACTTGACTTGTAGATCATTCTGAAGAACAAGTAATGACAGTTCAGAAGAGGAACCCGAAGCTTCCCGGGTCAGAGTCACTGTGGCAAAAGAAAGAGCTTCAGAAGAATATATCGAAAACGATAGATCCACCTCGAGAGATGAAACCCACCTTGGGCACAAGAAATCATCCAAGATGAACAATAGTATGACGAGACTTCCAAAGAAAGAAAGAGGCCTCAGAGACACTCTAGTTATGTGACACTGTTGAGCGACATCATTGATGCAGAGCCTTCGAGCTATGAAGAAGTAGCCAAGAAGAAAGGGAAGGAGACTATGATCAAAGAGTACCATTTGATCAAAAGGAATGATGTCTAGGATGCAGTGTCGAGACCTAAAGTTAAGTCCTTAGTGGCTTCCATATAGATCTAACATGCAGTAGATGGCAGCATCATGGAAAACAAGGCAAGATTCGTAGCATGAGGATTCTCACAGAAAGAAGGCACAGACTACGAAGAGGCATTTGCACCAATGACGAGGTACACTTCATTAGATCCATACATGCAGGTATGCGATGGGAGATACACGAGCTGACATCAAGACAACATTCTTGAATGGTGTAGTCGAGGAGGAAGTGTACATAGAGCAACCACAGGGAGTTGAGACACATGACATATAGACTCATGTGTGCAAATTAAAGAAGCCCTTGTACAGCACAAACAGTTACATGAGGAACTTGAAAATCACCTAGTGTGATGAAGATCTTAACCTTTGCTACAAGGTTGAAGATGAAAGCCTATAGAGGATGACAAGTTCACAGATGGGTGCAAGAAGAATTTTTCAACAAAGATCAAGATAGAGGATATTGGTATCCAGTGACACTAGATGGATACATAGAAGATCAACAGCAAAGGAAGCTACTTGTCACTCCAGTACATAATGTTTCGATACATAGAGTATGAAAGGCAAAGGGAGTATGATGCTCTGCTTCAAAGGGAGTGACTACAGAAGATCCTCAAGTTCGACATGATGGCCCTAGGATTTACTGAGAGTAAAGCGAATCCCAACCTTTGCTTCAAGGTTGAAGGCAAAAGACCAATGATGCTCCTACTATATGGCAATGAGCTGTTAAAGATGAAAGGAGACTTGCAACTGAGTTCGAGATAAAAGGCCTAGGGATGATGCACTACTTCTTAGGCATGGAGGCGTGGCAGAGTACAGATGGAGTCTTCCTTGGTCAAGGGAAGTATTCAGTAGAGATCCTAAATAGATTCAGGATGATGGACTACAAGGAAATAGCCACACCCATGGCATCGAACTTGAAGCTACTTTGCGATGCTTCATTAGAGACAGTTGATGCCACGATGTATCGTCAGATGATTTGTTCAGTGATGTACAAATACGAGACCAGACATATGTTGAACAACCTGAACCAGTTCCTGATGGATCCGAGACATGCTCGCCTGGTTGCAAAGCATGCAGTGAGAGAGAAGCAGTGAAGCTCCAGTATGTGATCCAGATCAAAATACCTCGAAAGAGGGTTTGATGAGTTCTAGCATAGCTGGTGAGACAGGTTGTCTGAGCATAAAATCTTGGTGAAGCTCGTAGGTTGCTCAGACGTAATTAGTCCTGTAGGTTGTCCTCGGATGTAATCAGTCCTGGTGAAACTTGTAGGTTATTCTTGGACGTAATCAGTCCTAATGTGATTCTATGCTAGAAATAGCGAGAGTAAAGTTTGAATACCTCAGAGAGAAGCTTGGTGTACTTCAGATCGAGGTTCCTTCCAAGGGGAAGTGATGAGTCCGGAAGACATAGATACACATAGGCTTTTCCGACATGGTGTTAGGTTGGTCCTCCCATGGTCGTTGATGTAAATGCCGAGCTTTTCTGACATGGTGGTAGGTTGGCCCTCCCATGCTCGTTGATGTAATTGTCGGGCTTTTTCGACATGGTGGTAGGTTGGTCCTCCAATGGTCGTTGATGTAAATGTCGAGCTTTTCCGACATGGTGGTAAGTTGGTCCTCCCATTGTCGTTGATGTAAATGCTGAAGCTTTTTCGACATGGTGGTAGGTTGGTCCTCCCATGGTCGTTGAAGTAAATGTTGAGCCTTTCCCAGATGGTGGTAGGTTTGTCCTCCCATGCCGGTGGATGTAAGTGTTGTGTTATGTGTATCTGGGTTGTGCTCCATGTGACGATAAGATGATCTGAAGATGATGAGGTAATAGTTGGGTACACAGGTGTTGCAAGGCATGTAATCGGTCCTAGGATGCTCCTTCAGGTTTTGCAATGGCATATAATCAATCCTGGGAGATCTTGCAGGTTTTGCAAGAGGCATATAATAAGTCCTGAGATGTACCTACTTGATGGCTTGCTCGCAGAGATGATGAAGACCTGGCAGAGGGCTAGGCCTACATCTAGCATGAGAAAGGGCTAGCACTGTAGAAACTTCTGATGACAGATAGTATGGGATGATGATCAAATTATAAGAAGATGATGGCAGCAGCTATGATGAAGACTCTATGACTTCATGATGATGACGATGCAATGAAGACCTGACCAAATGTGTTGATGACTGTGTAGAGAGAGAATACCTTCCTAGTTGAAAGGGAGTGTTGATATATTTGTAACTTCAGAAGATATTCTAATGTATATTATCATTGTATGTTGTTGTACCCCCAGTGGGGATGTGTGTTACCCCTTTACGAAATGTCTAAATTGTGTCTAGACCTTGAGGTACAATCTTCGTTGTAAATCGGGGCAATAGTTCCCAGTGTAACATCATGTAATATGTAATTGTGGTCTCTCTAGGAGAAGTGGGCCCATGTGAGATGACATGTAGGCTCGAGTCTTATATTTGGTCAATGACTTGAAAGGGTATAAATAGGGAGGCACTCTCCCTCATTTATACACACCTCACACACTCTCTAAGGCGCATGAGAGAGAGAGACAATCAGAGGAGGAGAGAAAGATAACTGATGAACATTTCTTATTACTGCTTTTGATCATCTTACTATTATGAAGAAGTTTGCGAGGTTTTCTCCTTTTTGGTTTCCCCGATGAAAATCTGTGTCTTGTGTATCTTTTATATCTTATGCATTTTGTTGTACTTGTTATTCTTTCAGATAAAGATCCTAGATAATCTAATCAAATCTTAAGAAAATCTAACAAAAGGAAGGCCTAGAATGGTGGATCGAAACTCTACATATCCATAGATGAACTGACAAGTTAATTATTTGGTCATTCACATAGACCTTTGATCCCTCACATTTGTCATTTAACAACAATGATTCATAAGATTATATTTACCAGTTCATATTGAATAACCTCGCATTCCACTTTGAACGTGTATGTATACATATATGTATATACACGATCGAAGTGGAATGTGAGGTTACTCAATACGAACCAATAAATAGAATTTTATGAATCGTTAGTTATAACTTTGTGAACCAATAAATGATACAAAAACTATTAGCTAGCAGTGAGCACCATCTTTGTGTTACTGCGAAACTAGGGTTTTCCTGGCTCATTGCTTCTAGAATTTCTCAAGGGTTCTTGAGATAAACAATAATCTAAGGTTATGCCTTCCTTCTAAATGTTTTGAGGGGCGTGAACCTTGAACCATGCTCTCTCAATGCTTCTAGCTGATCTAAAAACTATTGGCTAGTGGCATCTTTGTTACAATGAAAAACTAGGTTATTTGTGTATCATTGCTTCTACGGTTTCTCTAAGGGTAGATATTAATCCTAATCTAAGATTGTGCCTTCCTTCTAGGGTGTTCTTTGGCACTTTTCACCCTTCTTTAAGGCCAGCACTTCCATTCCTAGGGTTACCTAGCGCAATTTATCATTTGGACCTATAAAGGCAACTTTTTGTGGTCGTCCTTCCATAAGGAGCCTTCATATTGTTGTTGTTGAGCCTATAAATTCAACGTGCTTGTTTCCCCCTTTGAATGGGGCCAACTATCAATCTTGGGTGGATCAAATCATTTCCCTATTTCAAAGCAAATGTATATGTATGTACTTGTCGAGGACGCTCCTATTGAAGAAGATGGTAGTTATAGCCTCGTCTATTTGAATAAGGACAAAGCACTTGGGTTGGTCACTCTTTACGTCGGCCTTGATCTCATGCATCATACCAAGGATAACATAAATGTTAATGAAAATTGGGATACCTTCCTGACACTCTTTAGAACGATGAATACTACTCAAGCTAACCGACCTAAAGTTGAACTCTCCAAATGTCAAGATGGGCGACTTCAACACAGTTGAGGACTATATTGCAACTATGTTACTGGATCCGCCACCCCAATGTGTAGGATCTGCAGATCCACAGATTCGGATCCAGATCCAACATGATCCATAATGGAAGCGGATCCCCTACAAAAGGAAACGTATTTTAGTCCCATGAAACGGATCCTTTGAATAATCAAACAATTCTTGAAATTTTCAAACATATCCTAAAACTTCTAGTGCTTCTATGACCCACCAATCCCTCAAAAAATTTGTTTTTAATGAAAAACTAAAAAACCCTAAACACCTAATGGCTAAAAGCATAAATGCTCCCATTCCTACTTGAGGTTAAGGTGTAGGAAGGACCTTCATCAACACAACAGAGTGAAACCTACAACTACTAAAGGATTGGATGAACAAACACTATGGCAAACATATCTTCTTGGGGAGGCCCTGAGCAAAGGCACTAGAAAAGATGGAAAACATCGTATGAGATCAACCTTCTTATTGAACCGATCAAGGACAAGAAAACTCTAGCAAGAAACATTACAGGCTTAGTCCCACTAAATAAGAACAAGGTAGACACTCAACTTGGGGGGACTCCCTTCATGCTTATACAGTAAGCAAAGGCTACAAACTCCTATGTGTAGCAAAATTTAGCAAAGGGGAAGAAGGAAAAACCTGGAAACAAGTTTGGACCAAGGAATCTATACCCAAAGTCAATGCTTTCCTCCTACTTCTGATCTATAAACCATTGTTAATAGGAGAAATTCTAATAAAGAAAAGGAGTTTGTGGACCATTCGGGTGTACCCTGTGTTGTCACATCCATGTTAGTTGGAGACCATGATGTAGATCCTATGCCAAAGACTTGAGTTAGTCCTTACATGAGATAGAGCAGAGTTATAGACACATCGATCATTGGTGATACACCATATTCTTAGAGCTAGTCAGAGTACCTTAGAGCATCCTCTAGACTCCCCTTGTAATGGTTGATCCCCGCATAACTCCATTGAGATGAGATTGGATGAGTCATGGTTCAATTAGAGAGTAGAAGAGTTCAGTGGTTGTACTTCCCTTGCCCCTACAGTTAGAGATCATGTTCCATATCCCTTCAATAGAGCAAGTATATGGTATAGCAACTATACTTATGCACATGGATGTTCTTGTTTTGTCTCATTTATTTATGTTAGTAGTTTGACTGGGCATGTAGCGACTATTGCGTTGGTGATCCTATGTTTCATTTGTTGTTAATGTAGGCTTCTTGTATAAGTGGGTCAAATGGCCTCAATTGCAAGGCTCTAATGTATACTCACCGGTCTTCTTCCCCACCTAGTATAGACTTGGTTATTGTCCATCTTCCTTGCTAGTCATGGCACCATGTATCATTGTTTTCACCCATCTGAGTCCTTCATTTTTAGATCCTTGCCTTTGACCTAGACTCGGATGTGTGACCTTGAGGACCTACCCCCTTTGACCTCTATGTGCACTAGTATCCATCTTATTTGTGTCTCGACTCTCGAGTGTGTGGATGCATAACTTCAACTATGGACCCGCTTCTGGTCAGGCTGACCCTAATGTGGTGGTGGCAGGTAGAGTTGTGTTTTCCACTAGGTTGCCTTCCATTAGCCCTCGAAGCAAGTATTATTGCTATCATTACATGCATATGTGTATCGTGTTATATCCAAAGAAATGCAAGCCAAAAAGGCTAAGAAAAGTGAAAGACAAGCGAAGAGGCTAATGTGAAATGAAAGTAAAAAAGGCCTAAAAGCAAATGAGAACCAAAAACAAAATCAAAATGACTATTGGCTACATAAGAAAGAAACGTAATGATTATTTCTCACAGAGCCCAAAAGGGCATGGACGTAAGATGGGGCAAGGGACCGCTAATTCTCAGTGTCCCCTAGAACCTTCCCACATTAAAGTTGCTTGTGTACTCAACACAAGAGGTTCTTGTTACATCCTCACAGAGCCTGATGCAGGCTTGGATGTGATTTGCAGATTGCTTGTTAGAGCCTAGTGGGGAATAACCTAGGCACTTTATCCCATTTGTGAGCCACCACCATTCCCTAGTGTCTTCCAATTTGCACATGTCATTGTGGTCCCCTGTTTCTTGTGTTTATCCAAAGGATCACTATGTCAAGGTCTACTAGTCAAAGTCCCTAAGCCTAAGCCTTGTTTCATCCACCTCACCCATGGTTTGCAGGATGACCAAGTTTATAAGCGAGTATACATTGAAGGCTTCATGAAAAGGTAATGAGACTACTTTAACTAATGCCTATTTTTCTTCTATTTTTGTGTGGATCACCATAGCTTATGTTGCTTAATGTTTTAGTTCGTCTGCTAACATAAATAAAGGAGCATTTTTCATCCCATTATGCATGTAGGTCTTCGCAGTTTTAGCTCGTGCCAGTATTTTGACCAATTTGACTTGGTCAACCCAATTTGACCAAACCATATATTGGGTCCCAGGTGACTTTGGATCCGAACATTCAATTTTGTGTATTTAGCATCTCTATTGGGATGCCTTACACCAGCATAGATCCATCTTAAAACCAAGCACTGAGAGGGATCCTAGTTTTTGAGGTGTAATTTTTTCAAATCTTGGATTTTTTTACACGTCCACAAAATATAGATCTAGGTTTAAGATGGATATATACTAGTTTTTATTCTTTTGTTTTATGAGCCAACATGAATTTTTTTTGGTAACATTTTACTTGTTTTATGAGCCAATTTGGCGCTTGGAGATTTCAGATATAGAGAAAACCCTTTGCAAAAACTTGTGAATCTTATGTGTATTTATTCCATAGTTTTAAAACTCGAAATCGGTCGAGAATCAACTCAGAATCGGAATCAGTAATAAATCGGCCGATTTGAATTTAATGACTCAATTTACTAAAAATATATATATAATATTTAAAGTTCAAAGAAAAACAATATTTTCAAGATTTTAATCCATGATTCCAAAGCATTAGATACAAAATATCCAAAGCCTACTCATGTATATACGATATAAGAGTCAATATATCAAAATGGCACAAAGTGTACTGTGCAATAGCAACAATACATATCTAGGAGATTGGCAGTGGAACAAAATAAATAATCTATGAGGCCTACAGAAACTGCTCCATTACTCTATTGCTAGTCTGTTGACTGCTCCAAGAGTCCACAATCCACTCGTGACTCAGTGTTACTACTCACAACTATCCACAGCCCCATAGCTGTCTCAACTCTCACAGATTCATGATGCTCTCATAACCTACAGCTCTCCACAACGATGAAAGGAGGAATAGGTGTAGGAAATTAGGTTTACACCTTAGGGTTGGGCTAGTTTAGGAGAAAAAACAACAAAAAAAACAAAATTATTGTGATATTTTATGTCCGCAAAACCCCAAAAAATTCAGTCGATTTTTGTCTTAAATCGGTCGATATGACTGGTTTATTCAATGTCCAAATCGACCGGTTCAATACCAAACCGGTCAACTGAAGCGATTTGACACAGTCAGCCATCAAAACTGCAAATTGGTCGAAACTGAAACCAGTTTAATCGATTTTTAAAACTATGGTTCATTCAAATATACTGATTGCATATTCTTACTTCATGAACACTAGTGATTTCTTGGTATGATTTCTAAGTAGAGATTTTGGAATTCGTTGTGGTTGATTTGTGACAGGATAGCGAGTTTGAGAGAGGGGCGATATTGCAGAGAAGTGTGGCTTCACTTCTCCAAAATTGTGTTGTATCAGGGAGTTTTTCTTTTGTGCATTTCATTGTCAAGTTGAATGCTTCTTGTTTGAATTGTCATTAGTGTGTTTCTCCGTTCGTACACCAAATTAACATAGTTGTTTGTTTGTGCAAGGAAGAGGAGCGCTACAGACGCACTAGGGATATTCGTCGAGCAAGATTCTAACCAAGAACTTCACCAAGTTGAGCACCAAGAGCAAGAGCGTCATCATCTTGGCATCGACCAAGATTCCAGGTAAGATATCAACTCATTTCTCTTATTAGTTTAGATTTCTTTTCCATTAGTTTGCAAAACATAAAAACAATTAAAACCCTCAGTTTCCACAACTTTAGATCTAACAGTCAAATCTAGTTTTACTTCAAAAACCTGGTTAGTTTTGCACTAAGAACCCTAGGAACCAAGTTTGGTAGCATTTGGAGTCCATTTGCCCTCTCCATGCACTGGTCATCCTAGAGGAAAATTGCCCTCCTTGGATATTTTCACTATTTGTTTGTTTGAGGACTTGAGTATGCTTGTTCTATGCTCTAATTTGCCTATCGATCATCAAACTTGCATTACTAAGGTACTAGAAGCATTTCTTTTGCCATTTCATAGCAAGTTTTATTCGCATGCTCAATATACACTTAGTGCGACTTGGCCAATTTATCTGGCACATTACTATTCCTAGATCTAGTTATCAAATCATTGCTACTATAATATTATTTACCTTGGTCAAGTATTTTTCATACCTCTCTTAAGCCTTCTCGACCAGTTTCTTAAAGGACCCTATCCTCTTAGCCACTCTATTTTTCTAGGATCTAAAACAAGTAACTGCCGCTTAGAATTATTATCTATTTGTGTGAGTCTTATTCGTTCAGTTGGCCTTCACAAGTTGACAAGGGTCTCCCCCTTTGCTTGGTTTTGGCCTAGCCTAAAGTGAAACAGAGCCTCTTTCAGTGTGACAACTTCATCATTTGCAATGGTTGAGGCACTCTAGGGTCATCTGTTTTAGTTGCCTGCCCTTTGTCCGTCCTGGATAGGATCCTTTCTAGAGGCAACTACAATCTGCGTGATAAAACCCTGTATAGCAGGTAACAACAAGAAGAAGAAACAATCCAGCACCTTTTTACCTAGACAAGCTTGCTAGGAGTTACACCTCCAACATCTTGGGAAGACTGACTTCAAAGCTAGAACTTGAGGTAACCCCCAACCTTTGGTTTACAAGTCTCCAATTAAACAAATCTGGAACTTGCTCAAATTGAACTATAGAAGGTGTCGTTGGCCCAAAATGCCAATCTTTCAGGACAAATGTTTCCCCGACCCAAACTGCAAATCAAGCTATCACCTTTCTTAGAATTTCATAATAGCAAAACTTTGAAAAGCAACAACCCACCTAAGAACTACAAGAAATGGAGACAGAATGCCTAAAAAACTCAGGCTTTATGAATGAGGCAACAGTAGAGAAACACTAATGAGAAACAGTCACCCTAGAGTTGAGTAGCCATTCTTTGAATGGAGACACCTCGTCAGTCACCAGGATGTGGAACCAGTCCAGCACTGGGGGAACTCAACCTAGAGCTGAGTAGCCATTCTTTGAATAGAGACATTTTGTTAGTTACCAAGATGTGGAACTAATCCAGCACTGAGGGAACTCAGCCTAGAGATGAGTAACCATTCTTTGAATGGAGACATCTGGTAAGTTACGAAGATGTGGAACTAGTCCAGCACTGGGGGAACTCAACCTAGAGCTGAGTGGCCATTCTTTGAATGGAGGCACCTGGTCAGTTACCAGGAAGATGAACCAGTCTAGGACTAGGGGACTCAGCCTAGGGCTGAGGGCCATTCTCTAATAGAATGGAGGCGCTTGGTCAATTACCAAGTATTTGACATTGAGTCAAATGATGCAGCCTAGGGTTGAGGCACCTGGTCAATTACCAGGACATCACTATAAGTCCTAGAACAAGTCTAGGCATGTGAGGCACTCCTACCCTCGATCTGTGGGCTTTGTGGTCTTCTCCAGTGATTAGCTACCCCTTGTTAAGACACCTAGTACCCTATCTCGATGGCACAAGGAGTTTCAAATAAAAGCATTAGCAATTCTCCGTATTTATGATGATGTACTTTGAGTGAGCATGAAGGACCCCTATGACCACCTACTTGGACCAAAAGTCACTTGAAGAAGACTAAAAGGTAAAGTCAAAAATACATAACGACTCTTGGACCACTACGAAGTCGAAGTGAAAACACAAAATGACCTTTAGTACCACTAAAGGTAAAAGAATAAAACCCTATCATTTTATTCTTATGTGTAAGGTCCACATCCAAGTAAGTAAAAGCCTATAAAAGAAGACCAATTGCATTTCATTTGGACACACTTCATCATCAACGTTGAGCTGCTCCTTAGACGATTTTCGTTGGCTTTGGAAGTGAGAGAAGATCTTTGTTTTGTTTATGCCCTAGCATGGAGGCTTTTCTAGCTAGGGCATCTCCATCATTCTTCTACAACCAACAGCAGTAACCCTAAGCAGCTAGGGCATCCCACTCACAGTCAGCAGCAACCCTAATCAGCTAGGGCATATCTCCAACATACTCTTCACACCTTAATCTTCACGGGAAGCAGGAGAGCAGGGATAGGGCATCTCACGGACAGCCCAAATTTGTCACCTCCATCCACAGGCAGGCTGCTATTACTTGCAAGCAACGGAAAGGACACGGGAAGCTCCAACAGGAGCTCGGGCAAGTTCGGGCAGTACACAGGTAGCCCTAAACCTGTCAAAGAAATCACGGGTTGGTTGTTCTTGACCTCAGGCAGCTACAGGATTTTGGGCAGCCTGTGGCTGTCTGTTCCTCACCTCGGGCATGCCCAAAACTCCTGGGCAGACTTCAGACAACCACATCCCATTCTCAGGCAACCCCAAACTGAGCAGCAGAGGAAGTTTGGGAAATTCGGGCAGTCTAGGCAACAAACAAAGAAGTCCAGGCAGCCCTAAATTGAGCTCAGGCAGCAGCAGAAGAAGCATGGGCTATCCAGGCAGTCTGGGCAGCTGAGATCAGTGCCTGGGCAGCAGATAAAGAAGTTCAGGCAGCCTGCTCCTGTTCACGGGCTACCCCATATTGATCACGAGCACTAGGGCAGACACATAGGTTGCCCTAATTCCTCATGGGCAGCAGCATTTCAGCCTCTGGGAACCTACAGCAAATCACGGGCAGTCTCAGGTTGCCCCAAATCTGACTCCAGAGTCCAGGCAACAATAGAAATTTCGGGCAGCCTCTGCTGAAATTTCGGGCAGGTTCATATTTGATCTTGGGCAGCATGATTTGATCTCGGGCAGTCTCAGCAGCTGGGCAAGTGTTTTGGACAGCAGACAAAGTCTGCATTTTGTTCTGGACTTTCTCTCTCCATGTATCAAAGCTGCTAGGGTTTGAGATTGCTGATCAAACCAGCTAGGGTTTGGAAAAACTCTTTAAAGAACATTCATATCAAAATTCTAAGATAGATTCTCTTATTTTATCTGCAAACTCGGTCATCTCATTTAAGGGATGAATTACTAATGCTTTTGGGGTTTTTGTCCTTTAAAGGTTTCCCCGTGAAAAACATCTAGTGTTCTTTGTGTTGATGTTTGGTTATCTACTGCACTTGTCTTATTGTTATCTATCTTACAGTCTGCAAAATTAAAGAATATATGCAAATGCTAAAATTCAACAAAAATCGCAAACTATAGATGGACCAATCTCGTGGAAATCTCGCAAACATATGGTTTTCCTCTTATCTGCAGAGACGGTGGATTGAGTTTTAGGGTCTTAAATAGACCCGTGACTTTTCCATGCTATTGGTGTCCAACATGTTATGCCAATGTATCAAACACACTATAGTCTATATCACATGTTTGTGACAAGGCATGTCTTACACATGATAGGGACTGTCCCTTGCATCCATGACTGCAAATTGTGATTCAAGTTCCCTAGCCTAAACCCAATGAGTACTGCACCTTAGATTACAAGTTTAGCCTTTTAGGAATGATGGTGTTCCACTTACCAATCTCATGGAAATCTCGCAAACATATGGTTTTCCTCTTATCTGCAGAGACGGTGGATTGAGTTTTAGGGTTTTAAATAGACCCGTGACTCTTCCATGCTATGCCAATGTATCAAACACACTGTATCACATGTTTGCGACAAGGCATGTATGACACATGATAAGGACCGTCCCTTGCATCCATGACTGCAAATTGTGATTCAAGTCCCCTAGCCTAAACCCAATGAGTACTGCACCTTAGATTGCAAGTTTAACCTTTTAGGAATGATGGTGTTCGACTTTATGTTGCTTGTTTTGTGACAATGTGTATGGGCTTCTCATACCACATCACCCCATATGGCTTAAATGGGGCAAACTCTAAAGGCATGTATCTTTTTTAATTAAGTAATGGAAACTAATTCAATTTTTTCCAAGGAAAAAAGTGTGTATATTTATATGATTAAAGAAAAATTAAAAAATATTTAAATTACAAAGATAAACAATACACATATAGATGCAAATGTTTTGGCCATTTTGAACATAGAACTGTAGTACACCTAACACACAAGAACACACCATAGATCTTACATATAGCAACATGTACTGTAGTTTTGTCCTTCTATGTTGCCAAAATGTTTTCCATAGATGAGATGACAAATGGAAAAACCAATGGCAACTATAAAATAAAGTAGAAGAATCTTATAACCAAAATCCTTAATATTACTACCATTGACACTATCACCATGCTCTCTTCTCTCCTCCTCGGGCACATCCATCCCAAGTGTTGCAATTGTTGGTGTGGCAAATGGCCTCTCATGAGCATCACCATCATCAAAAGTAATCAGCTCTAGGATCGATGCATCAAGATGCAAGTATTGATACTTTGAAAATAATTGACCAATGCCAGCACATGGTACATTTGCCATTGGCCAACATTCAAACACACATGACACATGTCCCATGAGTGTGCAACATTCAAATCCCCAATGTCCCAAGTGTTCGGGGTTTGAAATGGAGACACAAGATGCTTCGCTTAAAAGGAGAGCATCTTGCGATTTAAATGCAAAGTTGAAGTTATGTAATGAATCGGTCAAAGGGAGTTAGGTTGTAAGCAAGGTTTCAAGTTGGGTGATAAAGACCAGCATAGATCCATCTTAAACACGGATCTACCAACACTGAGAGGGGTCCAATTTCTTGAGGTATAATTTTTTTATTTTTAGCCGAAATATATTTTTTAATTACTTTTCATTTGGTTTTAATTTTTTATTTTATGAGCCGACATGAATTTATTTTTTAACTACTTTTTTGTAGTTTTACATTACATATGTGACAACATCTCGCCCATACTGGGTTGTAGAGCACCTTGCTACTCTCAGTGCAATTGGAACCCTAACAAATAAGGAACTTTTGGGGTAGGTTCCCATAAAAATTATGTAATTTCTTTGTTTAATAAACAAAACACCTTTTTCCTATAAATGGTAATGTGAGAGAGAGATGCAACAAGAATCAAACAAGGCCAACACAACAAGCATTCAAATGGGAAAACTAAACATAAAGGTTCAACATTACAAGAGATTCCATAGAGTCCTTCAAAAGAAGTCAAATTTAGGTTGATGGATTTCTAAAATGCCTCTCTCAATATATTTCTTTAAAAACCCGGAACATTTCAAATTTAATGGGCCCTTGTCTTTGATTAATAATCATTTTGCAACTTTGGGTTTTTTCAATTTGAAATGCTTCCGATGAACATCCGCAAGCAGAAACTATTAAATGTGAGATATTACAACGTACTAGAAACGTCTCACAAGCTACAAAAGCATACCTTCAGCTAAGCAGTTGCAACGGGGTATCTATTCTGTCAAAAATGCCCTGGACTTGCATGTGGCCACATTTGCAAACACGGGCACAAGCATAGCACCAGTACATGCACATGTGGCCTACAAGAGGCAAACATGTCGTTGGGGAAACTTGAACCTTGGTGGGGCATTTACAGCAACCCACTTTCACGAACTCTGCAAGCCCCCATGACAACTTTTGGTGTTTTCACACTCTAAAAAAGTTACTTCTAAATCTAAAAAGTCTCATTTGAAGGAGACCTAAGTAGCATGGGTACCCGTACCTGAGGGTAGGGTACGCATACCCATACCCACGTATCGAATACCCCATACCCACGTACCTTGCTGCACCGTCGTACCTGAAACTTGGCCAAAGTACCCAAGACGTTTCTCACAGATTTAGGGGACGTTGATTGTAGAGGGGATGGAGTACCCCTGTTTTGGGGACGCCTAAGGATGCCCACAAACCAGTTTTGTAAAGGGTACTCCTATTTTGGGGACGCCTAGGGACTAGTTTGTATGAGCCCAACCAGTTTTGTACAAGTGAAATTAAAGTAAAAGTGACATTCTTCTTATTTTTCATTCTCTATCCTTTTACTTAAATTTTTAACATTACCATTAATAGTTTCAAGATGTTTGAGAGTGGTTCCAACCTCATTGGACTTCATATAAAAAAAGTAGAATTTTAGATCCAATTCATAATTCAACAAACTTAATAGTTTTCAGGATTTCAGGATTGCAACATTTCCACCGGATTCTATCATGTACAAAGGTATGGGATTGGCATTTAATCAAACAAATTAACCTCTTTATGTACCTTGATGTTGGTGGTGCTTATTGTTGAACTACTCTGTCATGACCTTAACAAAAATGTAACATTCACTCGAGCAAAATCACTTATTGAGCACGGGATGCTTTTTCTACTTTATTGTAACACTTGAATTAGGAAGTTTCATCAAAAATTTAGGGTGTTGACTGATGTCCTTGGAGGACCAACTTCGAGATTTAAGGTAGAGGCAAGGGATGGACCCTAGAGGAGGGGGCATAGGGTGTAATTTATGAATAGGATCCCAATATAAGCAAAGATTTCGATATGTAATTATTTGTTGTAGCATGAGGTTTTTTGGTCTCTATAGGCCATTTAGCCACTTTGTTTATGTATTTTGGGTCAGATATGGATTGCACTTGATGTATTTTCAGTTGTATGCACCCCTGCTATATACATGAAAAACTTTGCATATTAGTGTATAATGATTTGATTCATATGAATTCACATGATTCATGAATATATATGTACATTGAAAATGATTTAACCTTCATATGTATTAGAATTTATAAATTTATAATTAAAAATGTATGTATATATAGTGCCTCCGACGTACCCAAGTCCCATGTTTCAAAAGGTGGCGTCGCCGTCCCCTCACCCGTAGCCAAGTTTCCTGGCAACTTATAAGGAGACAAACTCCTAAAATGGTAATTATTTTTGGTGGAACTTGAAATGCCCCCTTCTATTTCTTCCTGAAGCTCTGAAGTTAAAAGAATACTACTAGCTTAGACAAACTATTAAGTTCCCAAGCCAATGAGTAAAGGTATGAATACCATTGGTCTCGTATTAGCAATCCAATCGAAAAATAAAATTGAACGTGCTTCGAGAAACATGCCCCGAGGGGCTACAAAACAGATAACAGACTTTCTTTGGCTTAGGTGACAAGTCACCTCGGACTTGCACCCGACCTCAACCCTTTGAAACTCATGTCATTTGGGCGATTCAGACGACACTGAACATAGAAACTTGGTGGATGATAAAAATAAAAACCCCACGGCCCACCCCCAATATTGGCACCAAGCAATCAGAAATTTGAGATAAACAACCAAGTGAAAAAATAAGTACCTGAAGAGCTCGAATAGAGAAAGGCTGGATATCAAGAAGTTCTCGGAAACCCCGCTGCGCTTCCTGCAGCTGGCCTGCAAAGTCATGTAGTTGAGCCTTGACCAACCTCCACTCCATCTGATAAGGCTCCAAAAACATCAACCTCTCCACAATTTTAATAGCTTTATCCGTGTCCCCTTTACTCATCCGGGCATAGAGAACCACCTTGAGAGCCTGAACATCTTTGGGATGGGTTTTCAGATACTCAATGACAATCTTCTCTTTTTCCTCTAATGTAGCATCGGGATCCCCCCACATATCATTCGACCTCTTACCTGCAGAAGACGTGGAGGAGTCTATTGTAGTCCCACGTAGGGCCTCCGCTGATAAGGCCGGCCTACAGGACCTACCGCTGGCATTTAATATAAAGAGAGCAATAGCCATCAGAAACAGACTAACTCTACCGATATCTTGCTTGACCTCGCTTCTGTTGATGTTCCCTTCTTGCTGCAATTTAGAAACCCAATTTCTAATTCTTCCGAGCTCGCATTGCAGCCTCTGAATTGGGTTTTCCGGGCGTTGGGCAGGGGCATTGTTATGGGATGACGATGCCCTTACCTTGTATCCAAGTCTGGGGGTAATAATTAATGGTCTGCAAATGCAAAGGGACCTTGGGATTTGTATAGCGCTTACGCTGGCCTTACGTTCGTGCAGTTGCAGTTGCCGAAATCCTGGAATTGCCGGAGCTCCCACTAGTAGATTTGCTGCGAACCCCTCCATTCCTACAACTCCTAAAACCTTACTCCCAACCTGTCTACAGTTTCTAAAACCTTGCTCGGAATGTGTCTTTTGATAACCTATAAACCCTCTATAGTTTCCCTATAAAAGTTAAAAACAAAAATTCAAATTCTATTAGATAGCCGAGACCGAGAGAAAGGCATTAATGACGAATGAACCATGAGCGGAGGACACGAGTATTGTCTTGAGGTGGGATGAACCCCGATCATGGAAGATGTCACTTCTGCTAGTAGATTTGTATTTATATTTTTCAATAATTCAGACATAATTAAAGGATCGTCAAGCTTGTCATTTGGTTTTGGTATAAGAGTGAGGGAGAAGATTGGGAGTTAGATGAGGGGTAATGTTTAATAAGTTAGTGAGGAATTAATTATTTTTAATTATGGTTATATCTATGTAATAATAATAATTATTATTATTATTATTTATAATTAAAGGGTAAAGAAAAGATTATAATAAATTAAGAAACCTTATAGATAGGTGTAATATTTTTGCCACGGTAGTATGTCAACTTTGAATTTTAAATGTTTGAAACAATTTAATAATGTATAATTTTTGTGACTATTATCAAAAGTATATATGTTAGCATTGATTTATCTTAAATCTCGATTTATTAAGAATTATAGGAATTTAATTTTTTGAGGTGTAAAATTTTTATCTTAAATTTTACATGTTTAAAAAAATTACACCTCAAGAATTTTAATCCTTTTGGTGTTTTGTAAATCTATGTTTAACATGAATTTTTTTAATACTTTTCATTTGGTTTGAATATTGGGTTTTTATTATTTGATTTTATTATTATTTGATAAAATAAGTCCATATGTTTTTTACTATATTGTTTTTTTAGCCAACATGTTTTTTACTATATTGTTTTTTTAGCCGACATGTTGGCGTAGTGTTACGTTACATTATGTGACAACATCTCCTCCATGCTTGTTTGTAAAGCACCTGGCTACTCTCCATGCAATAAAAGGTGTAACTTAAATATTTTATGTTTTGAGTATATTTTTGTCTTGTTTTATGTTGGAAAACTATAAAAAAAAAACTTAAAATCACATATATTAGCTATAAAAATTGCATAATGTGGGTGCCATAAAAGTATTTGTGTTGAATCTGTTTATGAATTCAAAAATACAATTTAAACATTTCTAAATTTTAATTACACCAAAAACAATTTTGTGAGGTTCATTGCTTAAATATAATTAATGTATGTTTTGTTTATCATAAAATGGTTTTTGAAGGAATCAAAGAGTAACTAATAATTTGTTATTAGAGGAGTAGCATTAAAAGGTTCACTCAAAAATGTGTAAGTATGGGTATGCAAATTTTGTCAATATATCTTTATACTTTGTTATTGGAAAAGATACGTTAAAAGGTACACTCAAAATTATGTAAGTATGGGTGTGGAAATTTTGTCAATGTATCTTTATAAATAATACAGTAGAATCATGTGCAAGTCCAACATGGGTAAGAGTGGCAAATTAACATTATGTTGTGGATGCAAANAATCTATTTTTAAGGTCACCGCCAAGCGAGACACCAAATTGGTGTATGAGACCCCCTTGTTTGTGGGACAAGGGACCCCCCTCTGCGTAGCGATTTAACTGCTAAAATCTACAGAGGTGTACATACACTACTCCCCTCTGGATTTGAACCCGTGACCTCCTAAGAGGAAACACATGCTCTTAACCATTAGGCCCACTCATGCTATACATTCTAGTCACATAATATCGACGTTGGAACCTAGTGATATGGTATAAAAGTTTAGCGACACCAATACAATATTGCACTACCTTAGCATCTTGATCCCTATAAAATTAGGCGAAAGCACACTCATGTATATGGAAGGTTGAACAATTATTTGCTCACGGAAACAACAATAACGGTGGATTGTCTTCCTATCTCTCTTTTTCACTTCCTAGATTTGTGTACACAATTTAACTCAATGGGAGATAAATCGTTTTGTATTCCCTTAGTAAATTATTTGTACTCGGCCTTGAAGTTTTAAACGAGTTGATTGTTGGTGGATGGATTTATGTTTTATTATTGTAACTAACTCATTGTGGAATTCCATTCCATTCATGAAAAACTGAAGGTAAGAGCTTCTTTTAAATAACATTTATTAAATTTTTCACATAAATGTTGTATTATTCCTTGGGAGAGATTCCAATCAAGAAGGGTTAACATTGACTCGTGTGATTATCTATCTTAAAAGATATTTAAGTTTAAAATACATTATTTTTTTTCACACGTGAAAGTGTTGGGCCTTGAACTTACTTTTTATGTCAAGACCCTGCCAGAATCAAACATAGGTCCACTCATTCACTCAATCATTACATAGGGGCTCAACAAGAGGAAACATGTCACTTATAAAAATTAAACAGGGGTGGGGAGGGTAACATTCATTCCTCCCAACCACCCAAGATAAAATACATTATTCTTACTTAAAAGATAAAATCAATTTGTTGTTAGTATGTATTTTTGGTTGATAGGTTTATAAATATGATATTCATTTCATTTCTAACAATGTAATTTTTAAAATTTTGATATTTGTTATTATCAAACACTTGTTATTATGTCTTTGACATATAGTAATGGTCGACTTTATTAGTTGACTTGGATAGTAATGCATTTTTCAAAATTTTAATGTTTAAAATAAGTTTTGAATGTTCATATTAAACTATATTTTAATAAATTGAATTTTGTTTGGTTCAGTCAAGTTGAAATCACCTTTAGGTTCTAGAACAGGGGTTTGGCAGCAAGCAAACGTCGACATTCTAAAATGGTAGAGACATCACTAATAATTTGAGTTTTAACTTTGGAAGGTGTAGGTTGTGCATCATCAGGATACATCTACAAAATGAATGCAATGGTTGAGTTGTTATTTTGGGTTCGATTACCCATAACTAAACATGCTTCCAATAAATATCAATGTCAATTTCAGTATAGTTATTGTGCAAGGTTTAATGGATAATAGCCTGGCTATAAATTATTGCAGGCTTAATTTATGGTGATGGTGATTGCTCCGCTCCTTGCTCCTACACATGCCATGTGTAGCAGGTGCGTAGGAACCATTGTATGATTAGGACTATGTAATAGCTATTTGTTGTTTTTATTCCCTGGTAACTATCACTGTCATTCGCCCATGGGGGTTAGAGTAATTGGTATTAAGTAAGTAAATGAGATGAGAAGTTGTAAATGGAAGGTTGAGAGTTCAAATCCCCATGGGTTCTTACTTACAAACAAACAAACAAAACTATCACTATCACTCAAACATTTATTGTGTTGGTTGTTTGAGACAACATGAGCATGTATGCATTTTATTTATAAGATGGTACTTTCTAGGACCAATCCACAATATTTTCAATTTATCTAGCATGTCATTTCTAGGACCTCCATCTGCTAGGTTTCATTTTGTTTCTCATATATTTTGTTGGGACCTCAATTCACCAAATTTCATCTTAGTTCTCATTTCATCCTAGGGACCTCAATCCACCAAATTTCATTTTATTCTTTATCAACATTTCTGTGGTTTTTTTAAAATGAAAATTATAGTTCAAACACAATTTGGAGCTGTCAAATTGGTGATTGAATTATGTCTATCAAGAATATAGTTCAAACAAACTTGTTATGTATCAGCTTTTGAAATTATGTGATGCAATTATGTTTCTTGTTATTTGTGTTTCTTGATATCAAGTATAAGTGCCTTTACCACCTAATGGTCCTTGTTTTATATGGAACAATAGAGACCAAATAACTATTGTATATGTATGTGCAATACCATATCAAACATGTGTTAGAAAACATAACCGCAAAGCAATAACAAATATACAGTTAAATCATTAAACAAGATGCAAAACACATTAAACACATTACAGAGAGACACAAATATAACATGGTTCACCCAAACGATGGGCTACGTCCACAAAGAAATTGTTAGTCCTTGTATTATAGTCCAGAAAGATGAAGGGATACAACCTGCAGCAAAACCATTGCACTTCCTCTTCACGCTCTCACAGTCTCTCTCACACAATCACAGAGATTGTTTACGATGCAATAATACCATACACAGTCGTGTTACAATGATTTCTTTTATAAGGGAAAAATGCCATGGAAAAATACTACAGTTAACCCAATACCATGGGTCCGCATAACTGTTGGCCAACACACATCCCAACAAAATTTCTTGGGGGCTCCGCCCCCGAACCCCAAGGCAGGAGGAACGAGTGTACAGTACACTTGGGGTACAAACACAACTGAATAATATCTCTGGATCTGGAAGATCAGGCTCCACAACCAACAACATGTCAAAAAAGATAAATACTCTTTAGTACCAATCCATGGATAGTAGGGATGCACTTCCTTAACAATGTCATGTACTCATGATGAGAGCAATAATAATGATGAAGCAGTGCCATCCGTATTATGTTCATAATAATATGAAGTAAATTTAAAAAGGAAGTGTAGTTAATTCCATCCATGAAATGTTTAGTGATTTTATCCTTATACATGTTTATTAACATGTTGTGTTCATAATAATGGAATAAATCTAAAGGAAGAGAATTTTAGTTAATTTATTTCACAAATATTTAGTGATATTGTTATTATAAATATTATAGATATGATAATAGAATGTTATATAGAGATCAAAATTAATGTAGGATGTTATAATTTTTAGTGATATTGTTATTATAAAGAGATATGATAATAGAATGTTATATAGAGATCAAAATTAACGTAGAATGTTATATTTTTAATCATGATAAGAGATTTTCATAATTGTATTTTACTTGAGTATTCTATAGATTTACTTTTTGTTGTGATCATAGGTTATGGTAGATGTATAAGACATACATTAAGGATTTTGAGTCTTTTTTACAAGTGAAAAATATGACATAATACAAAACAAAACTTGAAAAATATAGACAAGAAAATTCTCTCGTGATTTTGTCAATATATATATTTAACAATATGATAGCAAAGGATCACAATTTTGTAAATACTTATTAAAACTTAATATCATTGTAGACTAGAATTCAAAATCAATATAAGATTTTATATTTCCAATCGAGATCAAAGCTCCTTAAACTACACTTTAATTAAGCATTATATACATTCACTCTCTCTTATGATTCAAGATTATGTTAGATGCATGAATCTTAAATTAAGAATATTGTGTTCCATAAATTAAGAATATTGTGTTCCATGTATGAGTAGAGTAAAAATCTAAATGCAATGCAAGCCAAAACTTAAAAATAGAAACTCCAAAAAAATTTATTTACAACTCCTAACTGTAAATTTGGAAAACTAATTTGGAAAACTTATCCTTATACATAACATTGTCATTCTTATAATCATTAATCTAAATAAAATACAATGTATTTGGTGGTGGAGGCCAAATTTGAAAATATTTTATTCACTTATATTTAAACAAGATAGAGATGATTGGTTTTTTAAGCAAAGAAACAATAAGTGTTTATAAAATTATTATAAAAAACATATTTAGCAAAAATTCACTAGTTTTTCCATTCATAGGAAGAGAAAAAGGGAAAATATTATTCATATTTAAAATAATATAGTTTTAATAACTTTAAACACTCACAAATTGATTTTTAAATAATTTCCAAGTATTTCATTATCTTTGTCTTATTATGTTTCACGTTTCTACTAAATTATAAATAATAATAACAATGACAATTCTTTTATTATAAAAAAAATTAATGAAATACAATATTTTTGAAAATATGAATACATGAATACATGGACTTATAGGATCGACGATTTTGGCTTCAATAACATTTTAAAAAAAATCTTGATTAGTGTTGAACCCTCTGGCTCTCCCTTGCTGACAGTTTGTAGGTGGATTGGCTATTGGAGGAAGAGATCTGGCTCTCCATTGCCGGTGGATTTTTTGGCTTAACGTGCTCTCCAACCTCTGGCTTGCTGGGATTGTAGCTTGAGTGTCTCTAGATTTGAGTTTTATGCGTTAAGTGCCTTCCAAGAAGATCTCAGGCTTCGAATGGCATCCTCTATGGTGGATTGAAAATCGAGAGGGGAGTAGAGAAATGAAGCAACTCTGAGCTCATTTCTTTTATTTTTGCGTGCTCCAATTCTCTGGATAGTTGAAGACATCTCGATTCTGGTTCAATCTCTCTGTCTGAAGACTGGCTTAGTTCGTGTCTCTCTTAGATGTATTGTGCATATGTTATTTCTTTGCATTCCAGAGTTTTAAAACTCTCTGCAGATCTTGTATTCGAGAATTGTAGTCATTTAAAGAACCTTTGCTACTAGAAGATTTTGGTTTGATGAGCTGGCTCGCCAAGGCTGGATCGTTGTTGATCTCCTTATCTGTGAAGGAGGATTTGCCTACGTGAAGGAGCTCTTGAAGTTCTTGGTTAATCTATTGCAGGGTTGCTTCTGCTTTTTTGTGTTCGGTGGAACTTAAGACCAGAGAGGTGCCAAGTTTCGAGATCTCTCGATCTGTTGTTTTGCAGGGTGCATTGGTAGGGCTCAGCTTCTAGACAGAGTCTACTGAAGGAGTCTGTCTTCTTGAGCGCAAATCTCTGGTGAGGACTTTCTGGGCTAGAAGAACTCACCTCTCAAGTCTTGTTTTGGTGGCATGTGCCTTATGGATTCCGGAGGCATTCATCCACTACCTCTTCCTCCTGACCTGGATGCATTCAAGAGATTGATTGCTGCCTATGGCAAGAGGAAAGGGGGTCCTTCGCAGAAATTTGCTAAGAAAGTAGACATCCCCTCGGTCAAACTTCCTACTGAACGGACTTGTCAAACGGCTCTAAACCTTGTTGAGTGTGGGCTTATTGGGAAAGTCATGGGTCTCTGGCCTTCTCCAAAGGCTATCGATGGATGGGTGTAGAGAAACTAGAGGCCCTTAGTATCTGAAGGTATTCAAAATCACTTTGTCATAAGAGGATATTAAGTCTTTGTCTTCAACTCTGCAGAGGATCATGACCTCATTTTTAGAAACGATCCATACTTCATGAGCCCCGAGGGGCTTTATTTGAACAAGTGGTCTCCTGATTTCATTCCCACTAAAGATGTTTCATCTGTTGTCCCTGTTTGGGTAAGGCTCCCGCATTTACCTTTACACTGCTGGAACTCATAACCCCTTGAAACCATTAGGAACAAGCTTGGAAAATACATTGATAGGGAAGAAAGGAGAGATCAATATTCATGTGCAAGAATATGTGTCGAAGTTGATTTGGAGATAGGACTGGCCGAGGAAATCAAGATAACAGAAATTGAATGGTCTCATATCCAGGAGCTACACTACAAACAAATTCCATTCAAGTGTCGGTTATGCCATGGTTACGGCCATTTTTCCCGAAATTGTAAGAAAAAATCAGGAGAGGAACTTGCAAAAGAGAATGATGATCAATGGACCTAAGTCCAGAAAACAGGAACTTCCAATCATGACCCTAGAAAGAAAGGTAAAGAAGGAAAAATTGTGAAAGGAGTCACTACTGTTGAGAAGAATCGTTCTAAAACTCAGGCTGCAGAATACCCCAATGCACCCTCTAATCATTTTGTTGTTCTCAGTTCTCCTAAAGCTCTTATTCTTGAAGAGGGTGAATTGCAACAATCTGAAGAGCAAGATGTTGAACCTAAAGTAAATACAGGACCAATAGAACAAGCTGGAGAATATAACTCGGAACTACCTAGGGTAGGTGAATCCATGCAGCAAAACCACATTTCTCCAAATAGAGCCAAATCTTCTCCTTCTTATGAAGATATAAATAGGAAGAAGCAGGTTGATAACTCAGGCTCTTCTTATGAAGATTCCGTTGAGCAACTTTACAAAAAGGTTGGAAGGAAGTCTCGAAAGGAAGCTCGAGAAGAAGAGGCTGAGAGGCTAAAGATGCAAGGCAGCCAGTCCACCATTGAAATTTCGCTTGGCAGGAGCAAGAGGACTAGGCCCCCAAAGGGAATAATTACTCCCTCTCACCCGGGTAAGTAATGCAAATCATCTCTTGGAATTGTAGGGGATTGGGGAACCCAATAAAAGCTGAAGCAGTCAAAGATTTAATGAGAATGGTTCCTTCTGAAATTCTCTTGCTTCAAGAGACTAAGATAGAGGATGAAGCTCTTCTTCTCTTAAGTGAATCAAAATGGAAATTGAATGCTGGAAAAGTTGTCAATGCGAGAGGCACCTCTGGGGGCTAAGCAAATCTGTGGTGTGAAGAAAACTTTCAGCTTAAAAATTGGTTTGCCACCCATCATTGGATTTTTACAGACCTCTTTCATATCTCAGTAAGAACTCTTTGGCCCTCTTTAATCTCTATGTTCCGGTCAATTTCATTGAAAAAAAAGAGTGTTGGAAATCGTTATCAAACTTCTTAGAGTCCAACTCTCCTATAAATACAATAGTAGGAGGAGATCTTAACATTTCATTAGCTTCGAATGAGAAAAAAGGAGGACTCTACGGCAAGGATCATTTTCAAGACACGGTGGAGGAGCTGATCCAAGTTTGCGATCTAAATGATATAAAACCTAGGAAAGGATGTTTCACGTGGTCCAATAATAGAGTTGGTTTGATCAACATTGCTTCCCATCTTGACAGGTTTCTCGTTCATAGCACATTGATGGATGGGAATTTCGTCATTTCATCAAAAATTATGCCCAAACTCACGTCAGATCATCATCCCATTTCTCTATTGTTTGAAAAAGAAGACGACCTTGGGCCAATTCCATTTCGTTTCATCCCCCTGTGGATTGAGAGAGAAGGCTTTCAGGATATTGTGTCTCAAGCGTGGTCTTAATATGTTGACGGATCCCCTAGTTTCATATGGGAATAAAAACTTAAATCTACTAAATATGCTTTGAAAACTTGGGTTAAAACACCTCTTCATACTCCAACTATCAATAGGTAAGAGAGAGTGGTCGAGTTAACAACAATTCAGTTAGGAATGGAAGAGAGCAAAATCACCAAATCTCAGTTAACTCTGGAACAGTTTGCTCAACTTAAAACCTCGCAATCTTTTCAACAGGAAGACGAATATCTTATGTTGAAGTCTCAAAGTCTATAGCTGAAGGCGGGAGATAAAAACATTGCCTTCTTCCATCGTCAATGAAGGGCTAGATTGTCTCAAAATCACATCTAGGAAATCTCCACTAGTGAGGGGTGTATCATTAAAGGTCAAGATCATCTAAACAGGCTACAAGTAGGCACTTTCAGCCCTTGTTCAGGAAGATGGCCTCTCTGAAGGTGAAGTGTCTGCACAATTTTTGGATTATGTTCCTTCTCTTGTCAACACAGAGGATAATTATGATTTAATGAAACCCTTCATTAGAAAGGAAATTTTGGATGTCATATGGGCAATGGAGCTAGATAAAGCTCCTGGGCCAGATGGATTTTCTTTCCATTTTTATAGAGTCTGCTGGAGCATTATCAAAACAGATCTCATCCGCATGGTGACAACCTTCCAAAAAAAAGCTGAAGTGGGAGGGTGTACTAATTCTACCTTTCTTGCTCTAATTCCAAAGGAAGTTAATCCTTCTTCTTTTGATAGGTTTCGTCCCATTTTGTTGTGTAATGCCTCTTACAATATCCTGGCCAAACTTCTAGCCAATAGATTCAAGCTCTTGTTAGGTAAGTTGATATGTCCTCTTCAGGGAGGCTTTTTAAAAGGCAAACACTTAGTTGATAATGTAATCCAAGTCCAAGAAGCTCTTCTTTCAAGTTTCCAAAGAAGGGAGAAAGGAATGTTAATTAAGTTGGATATGAAAAATGCCTTTGATCGAGTAAAGCTTCCCTTCCTCTATGAAGTCCTTCTCTCTTTTGGCTTTAGCTCTCAGTTTGTGAATTTGATCAAAGCTTGTACTGATAGGCCCTGGATTGCACCTCTAGTCAATGGTATACCTACAAAAATTTTCCAAGCTACAAGAAGTCTTCGTCAAGGATGTTTGATGTCACCTTTTCTATACATCTTGATGGTAGAAACTCTTAGTCAAAAACTTTTGGCTGAAAAGGAAGATGATTACATCCCGAGCATTAAGATTGTTAGGGGAGTGGACCCAATAAACCATGCCCTCTTTGCGGATGATTCTCTCCTTCTATGAGGGGCCTCTTTGAAGATTTCTTGGGCCTTTAATGAAATTATTCAAAATTTCTGCCTAATGTCAAGAGCCTTAATCAATAATAATAAAAAGTGTTGTTTATGGTTGGAATGTAGATCATTTGGCAATTCTTCGAATAACAAACTTCTTGGGCGTCCCTGGCTTTGACAAGTGGGAGAAGATAAAGTATTTGGGGCTGCCTTTAACTCTTGTATCATCTCCTCCTTCTCTTTAGCTCGAAGTGCTAGCTAAGATAAAAGCTAAAAACACTTCTTGGGGTGGTCAGTGGTTAACCAAGGCTGAAAAATTGATTTTGATAAAGGCAGTTCTTTCAACTCTACCTATCTTTCAATCCTATTTGTTGCTCGCCCCTAAGTCTATCTCGACTCAGATTTCTAAACTTTTGAAAGACTCTCTAGAATGGCAGCAAAAGCAGTCAAAATAAGATGCATTTGGTAAGCTGGGAAATCCTTAAAAGACCTATTTGAGAAGGTGGATTACAAATTTGTGACCTCGGTCTGGCGAATCTGGCTTTGAGTGGTAAACTAATTTGGCATCTATATGTGGAAAAAAATCACCCTGTCAGCAAGATCTTTAGGATGAAATATCTTAAGGGCAACTCTTTGAGAAATATAACAACCTCTACTACTCCCACAGGCACAACTATTTGGAATTGTTGTAGAAGAGGTATCAATGATTTTAATAAACAGTTATATAGACTCCCTGGCAATGGGAAGAGGATCCTCCTCTGGGAAGATAAAATCTTAGGAATTCCTTCTCTTTCCTCTATTATTTCTTTAGAAGAGATTATGGACTGGTCAACTAAAAAAGGCCTACTCCGCTTGGCTGATATATGTTCTTGGGACAACATTGGCAACTGAGTTGGTTAGTCTTTCCCTGAGATTCCAGATCACCTCAACTCCCAAAAAAAATTTCTTGCTCTCCTCTCTTTCTGTTCTTGCTCTCCTCTCCTTTCTGTCCCTGTCCACTCTACTGTCAACATGTTCTACCTTTCCTGGAGTGAACGATGTCCTCAAAAAATTGATAAATCAGCTAACTGGCACAAGCATTGGTACACGATCCTAAAGATTACGTTGTGGAAGCTATGGATTGCCAGAAACAATTGCATATTCAACAATCTGAACCTAAACCCCCAGATCGTGGCATTCAAAATCAAATTGTTAATTGTTGAATCAACAGGAACCACGATGTCCTCTTCTTCCCTGCCTACTACGTTTTCAATGTGGTTGGGCTGCATCCCTCAAGGTTTGAGAAAGTCTATTTATGTCAAACTTGTCAGGTCTCCTCCCTGACATTTTTGTGGAAATTTGGATGCATGCAAACCGTTATGGATGAGTTCCTCTTCAACGACAATTTTTTTTTATGGTGCATCCAAGGGGAATCCTGGGCTCTCAGGTGCTAGGGGTTTGGTTTTCTCTCCAGATAGATTGATCAAATTCAGTTTTAGCTGGGGTCTTGGAATCATGTCAAATAACCAGGCTTAAATTTATAGCCTCCTCATGGCGAGTCAGATTGCTAAGGAGAAAGGATTCAAGTCAATTCAAATTTTCGGCAATTCTGAGATGTTGATTAAAGCATTAAATTCAACTGGCTACTTCAATAATTCTACCTTGAATAAATTTCTACAGAGAATTTGGAATTTTCTAAAATAATTTGACATGGTCGCTTCCTTTCACATCCTTCAGGATCTAAATAATCTCGCAGATTCCTTGGCTAATAAAGCATGCGTGTTGTCTCAAGGGTTCCTTAGCATCAACGGTGAATCCAATTATTTTCACCCTATTCCTTAATTGTGATTCATTAAGGTGTAATTTGTCTACATGAGTTCTTCTCTTCCTCTCTGTAAGAATTTGTACAGTATGTGGCCCTTTCGATGTATTTCTATTTGATTGTGTAATCGGTCGATTGGCTGTTGCCAAAACAGACCTGTGATTTTTCATAAAAGTAAAAATTATCTGTTTGAGTTAACAAAATATATATGAATACATGAGTAGTATTATATAAACAAAGTTGATAAAGAAGTTCCTAGAGGTAGTGTATTTATGAAAAATGCATTTGTAACTTTCCACTATTTGTTTTTTTTTTTGTGTTTTTGGAAGTTGCCCCTTGTGTTGGTTTTGTGGTTTAACTATTAGTAAACATTAGATTGATTAATTTAGTTAGGGTTTGATTATAAAACATTGAATACTAGTTAAAGGTGCAATTTAATATTAATGGAATCGTATTTACCTCTCTCGTATCTTTAAATAACAAGTTATAACTATCACATTGAAAATTACAAAAGACTATATAATTTAAAGCTCTAAACTTGGCATCTCGTTGAACGGTCTTTGAAGTCTCCTCGTTTTTTTAGAAGCCTACAATTAGCAAGTTGCCATTGTAAGTCTAATTGTGTAATTTTTTCCAGAACAAATTGAAGATTCAAGAAAGTATTGAATGCAGAGTTGCTTTGCATATCTTTGAAATTCCATTCTTCTTCAGATTGCAAACCATTGTTGAAAATGGAGTCTAGTAGAGAGTGCATCCGAAGCAACCAAAATAACCAAACAATCAAAATGTTCACATTGACTTGCACCTAGTTTCACCACCTTTGAAACCCATGTCATATGGGTTGGGTAATCACAGAAAGAATGGAATTGTGATGAGTGGCTTAACAAGTGAACCATTAGCAAGTTACCCAAGATTTGCAATCAGACTTAGTAAAAAACTTATATAAGTAACACAAATGACCGGACTTCAATTAGTAGATTGAGTTATCATCATTGATAGGGTTTCCAATGAATGTTTCTACATGGAAACTCAAATGATCCCTTCCTTTTATGTACCCTAGTAAGCATATCGTTTCAAAATTTATGGGTAAGAAGCCAACTTATACAATAGTTTCATAATAAGAACTCAATATACAACCCTTACATTAGTTAAACAACTCTGATTATGTATTTTTTTGCTTATTTACAAGGATACTTGTTTAGAAATCCATGGTTTAGAAGCCAACATATAAAACTTCTTAAAATCCTAATCATAGAGAATACAGAATTGACCATAATAATACAAAGATTTAAAATGTGTAATTAATGTTCAACAAATTGTCTTTATAGTAGTAGAGATGGTTCATGACCATTAGAAACCTCTTCTTAAGCCTTGTCGACCCTAACATTAAATAAGCTGGGAGCAATTAAAAAAAGGATTCCCCAAATACATGTGCCATGCTAGCAAAGGGTTGTGAAGGGTTGTGGATGGCTCCACTCCATACCAAATTATCTCTCTGGAGAAATGTATAGAGGTTTGCAATAACAATAAATGAAAGATTTAGTGATATCATTTTAATCAAAGGAAAAAATCCAACCAAAGCTTGGAAAGTGTATGTTTCTTACCTAAAGAAATTGAGGCATAATTCCAAGGTGAAGAAACCCCATTTATGGATTTGAACACTAACTTTGAGCCATAGTTTGGCTCCCCTTAAATCGTGATGGGTTCCCTCGCAAAATCAAAGGGACGCACGTTAGAAAATTTAACTCAAGCTCAACATTGTAAAATGAAAATAATGATTTATCAAACATTGTGCTTTCTATAATTTTCACATGCTTTCATATTATTTTTTACAAGAGTTCCATAAGAAAATATTCTGAAAATTTGTAAATGTTTGAAATTAGCCTCTTTTCTTTTATCCATGCTTCCATTAGAACAAATATTGAAACATGCTACATTATAAATACTTAATGATCTATCTTGAAGAAAATTGTCAATTGCTTTCTTGAGTCGATGAGGTGTTACAAGCATGCGTTGAGATTACTCGGTTGCCTCGTTAAGCCCTTCAATCATAAACAACTTATTAGCGGTTTATGGTATTAATAACCCTGTATTATTCCTTCCTTTGGTATAACTTTTCTACAAATCTATTTTCACAAAACCACTCATGTCCATTCAAAACAAGGCTCCAATCACGTCATCAAACCACTGGAAAGTATTTGAAGAGAAGTATCACTCAACTTTTGTATTAATTTTTCCTTTGTAACAAATACGAGCATTAGAAGTTTAGGAGAGCAAAGAAAAAATAGCATAAAGAAATGCAGAATGCATGACAAATAATTGCCCACCTTCTAACACCTTCAACATGGTATCACATATCAATCATATGGGACTAACACATGCTTTTAAGGTTTTAGTATACTATAGATCTCAGCTGGGTGAGTAATGTACTGCCAAAGCATATAGTAGTGATGGAAATTGATTGTGGTTAGGCAGGAAACTATCGTGACAACTTAGGATGGGTGCAAGAAATTGTCATGTAGGAAGTTGTGGTCATGGAAAGTGCATGATTGTGGTCATGGAAAGCCCGCTAGAGGAGAGTGTTGGTTTAGAAATGTGGAGTACAATACCAAATCTAAAGACCATTGCCTTGAAAAGAGGCCAAATAAGGCCTCAAAAATCGATTTTCTTAAACCTAACTTCTTCTTGAAAAATTTGGTTATAATGCTTCTTAAAATGTGAAAGAGTAATAAAAATTACCACAATCGATCTCAATAATCCCTCCTGCTCTTGATAGAAAGTGACAAAAACGTGCAATCCTTATAATATAAAAGAAGAGTTTGAAACACTTAACATACAACCTAGCACTTGATTAGTACATTCTAAGGCCAACAACTAATGTCAAAAATAATACAGTTGAGAAATACTTCCTGTTTTGATAAGATATTAAAGTATAGTTATAAAAAATGCACTTGACAAAAAAATTGTAATGAACCAATTAGGTCATTATATGATCACTAACTCACTCCTTCCAAAATTTTCAAAACAAGCAGTGAAGATAGAGGGATTTTTTTACTGGTCAATTGACAAAATGGATCAAGACGGTGATTCCAAACCATGAAAAGGAGGAGGGTGGTGTTATCTTAGGATCCTTTTCACAATGTACTGGGACCTTTTATGTTTCAAACATCAGCAAGGTTGAAGTCTACCCAAAGGTTTTCGGGAACCCCAACATATGCAAACTAGAACCTTTGGTTGGCACTTCCTTGAAAACCAAGGGCGATGGTATTCAACTTTAGGAAGCTTGCAAAACTCCTCATCACTACTATATATCAGTATCAATGTGTTTTTATAGGTTTAGAACAGGTTTGGAAAGCTTAAGAGGTCACACAAGCAAAAATACCCACTACACAACAAGCTTCACTTATGGGTTTCCCAAACATAAGATGAAGGTCATGAATTCTCAAGTTCAGGCATGGGATTTGTTCGTTGTCATGCCTAATAAAATTTGCAACTAAAATCACTCAAATTCATTGGGCATAAATATATTAATTAGAGATACACTTAAACTAGCCATTTTTCATTAAGATCCAGACTAGGTGTATGGTATACACACGAAAATATGTATTTTCTCTATTATATTGCATAAATAAATGCATAAGTCTTCTTATTACATCAGATACATTAATGTGAGGCTGAAATGACTCTCACTTAAAGCATATACATGACCTCTTCCAACACAAAACTCACAATAATGGAAAGAAGGCTAGAAATTCTATGGAGATCGAATGTAGGGATACATTCGATCTCCATTCTCTACAAGGAACTTGAATTTGATTGGAGATGACTTCAGAACCTGCAATAAAACAGCATTAATTTATTAATGCCATCAATCCTTAAATATCACTCGAAGAGCAGCAGGGGCACACTTCCCGGCTGTGACGAGGGGCACGTCTCCCTAAGTCTGAGAAGCTACAGGTCTCAATTCTAAAATGAAACTATCAAAAGATGTGAAAGGTGCATTGGTACATGTTTTTATAGACTATATGAATTCTTGAGAAAATCATCTTGGCCAATGTGCCCTCGTGAACTAGATTAGAAGGTACTGCTTTGGGTATATTTTCCTTTGCTTTCCTACTTTCCTTCTTTTTCCTTGCCTTGTTGCTTTTGCATTGCCTTTTATGATTTTCCCTGCTTTTTTCTATATTTTACTGCTTTATTTTGTTTTTCACTGCTCTCCTGCTTTGTGACTACTTTCCTCCCTTTTCGCCAAAATCTAACTCTTTCCTGCTTTACACAGTTGCCTGCTTTGCCTTGCTTTTCAGCTTTGGGTTGCTTTCCTCTTTTTTGGCAAGCATTCCATGATCCCTCATCTTATCCTTTGTACCTATGAACGCTCGTATCCATATCATCTTCAACATTATCCAAAATTAATTTATTAATAGGAAAAATAAAATATAAAGATTAACTTATACATTATTTCCAACATTGGGCTTTTAAATTTCTAACTATACCTTATACAAAATTAATCCCAATTAATTAAAATTTCCTCCTTAACCCATAGGGACTTGATGGGCTAGGACATGGGAAAGTGATCACTTGGAAGGGACATGTCAATCCTCCCCTCTTGACATTGATTTTCCCCAAGCAATTTGAAACTTGGGTGTTGTAAAATCTACTCTCCTTCCTAAGTCGCATCCTCACTAGGCAATCCTTCCCATTGCATAAGATACTTTTGGATGATTCTATTTCTCCACGTGTAGAATCCTTTTAGGAACACAAACCTTGTGTACCTCATCAGTTGGAAGAATATCCTTTGATATGGTCACTTGTTACACATTTGTGTCCACGAAATAAGAGACATAAAGTGTAATGTGTCCCCTACCACCCTTGGGAAGCCCCAACTCACAAGTAACATTTCCAGTGATATTATTAATTTTGCATGGACCATAATTGGATTGTCCTTAATTTTGCATCCCTTTTCTCATACAAAAGGGATTGCTTGTATTTCTACAATCTGAGATGTGTCAGATCAACCATCTGGAAGCTTAGCTCCCTCTTGATCTTGTCTTCATGCATCTGCTGCTGTTTTTGGACTATTTGAAGAATGCTTTGGAGTGCCTATTGGATTCCTTGATGCACTTGGATCCAAACCTTTGCTAATTTCACATTTCCATCCCCATAATTCTGATCCATATAGATGTGAGTTTCATACCAATAATAACATTGGAATGAATACATTGCATTGGACATGTGGGAAGAAATGTAGGAGAAGAATTTTCCCAACTCCATAACTTTCTTTGTCCAATCAAGAATGGCCCCAAACTGCTTCTTGTGTGTCTTGGAACCATCTGGCTCATTTGCATGGCCAATGTGCAACATTCCCATCATTCCAAAATTGTATTTGGACAAATTTGAATGTAAAATTCTCTCTGTCAAAATGGTTAGCATAGTTCCCAAATGGTTCATGCATTCTTTCCAAATCTTGCTACAAGTCAAAATACAATAAAAAAGAACTATTACATTCTTACCAAGTGGTTTTCCCAACACCTTGTTTATGCAATATTGGAATGGAGAGGAAACCCTAAATGCATCATCCATGCCAATCCTTATGCATGAGGATCTCGAGTAGTTTTAATGGCCAAAATGAAATATCTCTTGTAAAAGCTCTTCCTTCCTTCGATATTGAAGATGGACAAAGCAGAGAACATCCTTGAGAAAGAACTTATATTTATGTCATTCATCTTTATCATTTTTCCCAAGGGACCATGGAGGAAAATTGAATCACATGAAGCTTTGTGAATCCAAGTTCAAGAAACTCTTTAATTGACCCTTCACTTTCACCTTTGTATTTCTTGATATGTTTGCAAGGTTGAAGGATCTTTGGTTGTGCCTTAGTTTCCATTCCAAGAGAGTGCCCATCTAGGAGCACATAATGGGAATCCCCCATATCTTCCTTCATGCAAACTGATTTTTTAACCCAATAGATAACTTCTTTCATGATCTCAAATTGTGCAATTTGGATCAACCCTTTTTAGGCTCATATGCAACATTGGAATTGGAAAACTCTACTACTAAATGGATTCCCCAAACAATTGAATATTTCAAATAATTATGAACATATTTTATTACATTCTTGCATACATGATCAACATTATAAATTTGAACCTTACTAACCCAACTTGGTTGCTGATCATTGATATCTTTTGGTGTTATGAAATGCATCCAATTGTTGTGGTCAATCTTGACCATACATCTACTCCACAGTGAGTATTGTCTAAACTTAGCCACTACATGCTTGATGGTGATGATGTCTATGTCATAGATGGAGTGATTTCTTCCATTGGCTACAAGTTTCTTCTTTCCAAAGTAATGGGGTGCTTTGAAGATGGAATCATGTTAGGTGTTGTACCCATCTTCACCTTGATCTTGTGCTTCGCTCCTTTATGGGGTGGTCTTCCAAGTGGAAGGTATTCAAGAACCTTCTCATGTTTTTACAACGACTTCTCAGTGTCTTCAAGATGATATAAGTAGTCCATACTTGTGCATTGTATGGTGGAGAAGCATTAAATATCCGCCACAATGTCTCCATACTTCACAACGAAACGTATGCCATGAGACAACACCTCACCCGCTCGATATTTCTTCCCCCAAGGTATGAATGGATGTGTAGGGAAGGCATCATATTGCAGCCATAGATACCTTGGCTACTTCTCACATAAAATTACAATATCAAATGCACCAATAGATCCATCACTAATGCTAAAGTGACTCTTACCAATGTGAACAAGTATTGCACACACTAGAGTCTCCATCTAGATTATGTATCTACCCACCCAATGCATGGATGAATAAGATTCTTTTCTTTCTAGTCCAAGTGGGATGCAATCAACCACCTTCATTAGAGCAAAATCTTTTTCACATAAAGAAAACTCATAATCTCCGTATAGCAAAACAAGTGCTCAGAAATCATCCTGCAAGTCAATGCTTCCTTCAAACACTTGTAAATCTAAAAACTTCTCATGTTTACCTCACACATGAGGCTACTCCACAATGTCATATGCACAATTAGCCACACACGTATGATCACATCTATGCTCATGCAACTCTTGGTATCCAGGCAAACTCTCTTCTAACAATTCAGCCTTCTCAAAAAAGTGGGTCTCAACACTAGAAGGATCTACCATGCCAATCTTCTCACCGGAAGTGGCTACCATATTAGGATGAAAGAAAGGAATTTGATGAGTGAAAAAATCAGAATTGTGGCAATACCATTTATACACCTCTATCTCTTCATGTGTTGAAGGTGTTATGGCATGTTCCTCTGCCAAACTTCCAGGTTCACTCTCAATTAGTGTGTGCTTGTCTTTTGCTCCATAATGAAGTTTTAAGGATGTTTGGAGGGATGATATTTTCTCTTCCTCTAAATATGATCCGCAAGTGGTTTCACCTCTATCAATCCCATGTTACATCTCCCTTGTAGTGATCTCAAACTCACCAATAAAGAAGCTTGGGTGTCCATGGGTGGATTCACTCTTTGAACTGTCAACAAGCTTGTGCATTGTAGCTTGGCCTCCTCTCTTGCAAGGTTCCTCACTTTCCCTTGCATTTAACTCAATGGGATGTTCATCAAGTTCATTTGATGAGAAGAATTCATTAAGAATGGTTATATGCATGATTTATAGGGGATGCAGTGTATTAGCAATTTGCTTGCGGCTTGAATCCATAGCACCACATTCATCCTAAACATCCACTTTAGCATTAGAGACTTTATGCTTTCACCTCATCACATGAGATGGTGAATTCTTCAGATTAATGCAAGAATACATTGTTGCTACAAAAATCAGCTTTATCTTCATACCTTAGCTTGATGTCTTCTTCTTTCTGTTTAATGCATTCACTAGAGTAACAACATGGTTCTTCTTTTGGAAGATTGATGCTCTTCTCTTTTGATGGTTGATTGGTCCTTGGATATCGCTTCTCCAAATAAAATTATGAATTTTCCTCCTTAGTTGTCATAGAATCAATATTCTTCGAGTCTCTTCTTGGAGAGGATCCAAAAAATCTCATTTAAGTGGGAAGCAACTGCATCCAATGAAAAACTGCATTTGATCCTCGTTTCTTCTCCTTCACTGTGAGAGGTGGAACAACTTGATTCCTCCCTTGATGGCGTATTGTTTTTTTCACAAATAGTCCTTCTACCTCCAAGGGATATGGTGCGACACATGCCATTCCCATGCTCCATATGCATTCCACCATCGACATACATGATATGATCATCTGAACAGAATGCTTGTTCTTCATCCCATTCGAAATCATTACTAACTGGAACAAGTCTCATGGCTGCAATTTCTTCAACATGATAACTTAATTTCCATAGGAGTATATGAAAGTGCTATGATACCACTGTAATGAACCAATCAAATCATACTGGTCACTAACTCACTCCCAAAATTTTCAAAACAAATAGTGAAGATACATGGGTTTTTATACTAGTCAATTAACAAAAGGGATAAAGAAGGTGATTCCAAACCATGAAAGGGAGGAGGGTTATGTTAGCTTAGGATCCTTTGCACAATGTACTAGGAACTTTTAATTTTCAAACATCAGCGAGGCTGAAGTCTACTCCAAGTCTCCTGGGCACCCTAGTATATGAAAACTAGAACCTTTGCTTAACACTTCCCTAAAAACCAAGGGTGAGGGTATTCAAACTTAAGAATCTTGCAGAAATCCTACTCATTGTTATATATTAGTATCAATGTGTTTTTATAGGTTAAGAATAGGTTTGGAAATCTTAAGAGGTCGCACAAGCAAAACTAACCTCCAGGACTACACAACAAGCTTCATTTATGGGTTTCCCAAACACAGGATGAAGGCCACGAATTTTCAAGTTCATTCATGGGATTTGTTCATTATCATTTCTAATAACATTTTCACCTAAAATCACTCAAATTCATTGGGCATAAATAGATTAATTAGAGCTACACTTAAAACTAGCCATTTTTCTTTAAGATCTAGACTAGGTGTAGGAAATACACATGAAAATCAACATTTGCTCTATTATATTGCATAAATAAATGTATAATCCTTCTTATTACATTAGATACATCAATGGGAGGCAAATATGACTCCCACTGAAAGCTTAGACATGACCTCTTATAACACAAACTCACAACAATGGAAGTAAGACTATAAATGCTATGGAGATCAAATGAAAGGCTCTCCAATCTCTACAAGGAACTCAAATTTGACTAGAGATGACTTCAAAAACTGCAATAAAGCACCATTAATTTATAAATCTCATCAATCCTTGAATATCACTGGAAGAGTAGCAGGGACACACCTCCCTACTATGACTAAGGGCACATCTCCCTAAGTCCGAGAAACTAGAGCTCTCAATTCTTAAATGAAACAATCAAAGGACGTGAAAGGTGCATTAGTTCATGTTTTTATAGACTAGGTGACTTCTTGAGCAAGTCATATTGGCCAATGCACCCTCATGAACTAGATTAGAAGGCACTACTTTGGGTAGCTTTTGCTTTGCTTTACTACCTTCCTTCTTTTTTCCATGCCTTGCTACATTTTCATTGCCTTTTTTGCTTTTCCATGCTTTTTCTGGATTTTACTACTTTATTATGTTTTTCACTGCTTCCTTTCTCTATGACTGCTTTGCTACCTTTCTGCCAAAATTTAGCTCTTTCCTGCTCTACACACTTGTCTGCTTTGCCTTGTTTTTCACCTTTGGGTTGCTTTCTTCTTTTTTGGCAAGCTTTCCATGATCCCTCGTCTTATCCTTTGTCCCTATGCGCTCTCCTGAACACATCATCTTCAACATTATCCAATATTATTTTATTCATACAAAAAATAAAACATTAACATTAACTTATACATTACTTCCAACATTGGGCTTTTAAATTTCTAACTACTAATCCTTATACAAAATTAATCCCAATTAATTAAATTTTCCTCCTTGACCCATAGGGACTTGATGGGATAGGACATGGGAAAGTGATCACTTAGGAAGGGACATGACAAAAATATTTATATTCTAGTAAGTTTTAACCAAATGCTTTGTATATCACTCGAGAGTGCCAATGTAGGTCAAGATAAATAAATTTGTGTTCAAGAAGTTGGAGTAGTGGAGAACGGAAGTGGCTTACTTTTTGTTCAATAGAAAAAATCTTGCAACTTTTTATTCATATATAGAATCAAAGTTACAAAAAACCAGTATCCTTCCCCAACAGACATCTCATGATCCATACATAGGTCTCTAGACAAAATATCTGATGAGAGAGAGAGAGAGAGAGGTCGATGCCCACAAATATCTGTACACCTCTGCTAACCTTCCAGCTAAAATGATTAGAGAGAGAGAGAGGGGGGGGGGAGTAGGGAGGGAGGGAGAGAGTGAGAGCGAGAGAGAGAGAGAGAGCGCGAGAGAGAGAGAGCGAGCGCGAGCGCGAGCGAGCGAGAGAGAGAGAGAGAGCGCGAGAGAGAGAGAGCGAGCGCGAGCGCGAGCGAGCGAGAGAGAGAGAGAGAGCGCGAGAGAGAGAGAGCGAGCGCGAGCGCGAGCGAGCGAGAGAGAGAGAGAGAGCGCGAGAGAGAGAGAGCGAGCGCGAGCGCGAGCGAGCGAGAGAGAGAGAGAGAGCGCGAGAGAGAGAGAGCGAGCGCGAGCGCGAGCGAGCGAGAGAGAGAGAGAGAGCGCGAGAGAGAGAGAGCGAGCGCGAGCGCGAGCGAGCGAGAGAGAGAGAGAGAGCGCGAGAGAGAGAGAGCGAGCGCGAGCGCGAGCGAGCGAGAGAGAGAGAGAGAGCGCGAGAGAGAGAGAGCGAGCGCGAGCGCGAGCGAGCGAGAGAGAGAGAGAGAGCGCGAGAGAGAGAGAGCGAGCGCGAGCGCGAGCGAGCGAGAGAGAGAGAGAGAGCGCGAGAGAGAGAGAGCGAGCGCGAGCGCGAGCGAGCGAGAGAGAGAGAGAGAGCGCGAGAGAGAGAGAGCGAGCGCGAGCGCGAGCGAGCGAGAGAGAGAGAGAGAGCGCGAGAGAGAGAGAGCGAGCGCGAGCGCGAGCGAGCGAGAGAGAGAGAGAGAGCGCGAGAGAGAGAGAGCGAGCGCGAGCGCGAGCGAGCGAGAGAGAGAGAGAGAGCGCGAGAGAGAGAGAGCGAGCGCGAGCGCGAGCGAGCGAGAGAGAGAGAGAGAGCGCGAGAGAGAGAGAGCGAGCGCGAGCGCGAGCGAGCGAGAGAGAGAGAGAGAGCGCGAGAGAGAGAGAGCGAGCGCGAGCGCGAGCGAGCGAGAGAGAGAGAGAGAGCGCGAGAGAGAGAGAGCGAGCGCGAGCGCGAGCGAGCGAGAGAGAGAGAGAGAGCGCGAGAGAGAGAGAGCGAGCGCGAGCGCGAGCGAGCGAGAGAGAGAGAGAGAGCGCGAGAGAGAGAGAGCGAGCGCGAGCGCGAGCGAGCGAGAGAGAGAGAGAGAGCGCGAGAGAGAGAGAGCGAGCGCGAGCGCGAGCGAGCGAGAGAGAGAGAGAGAGCGCGAGAGAGAGAGAGCGAGCGCGAGCGCGAGCGAGCGAGAGAGAGAGAGAGAGCGCGAGAGAGAGAGAGCGAGCGCGAGCGCGAGCGAGCGAGAGAGAGAGAGAGAGCGCGAGAGAGAGAGAGCGAGCGCGAGCGCGAGCGAGCGAGAGAGAGAGAGAGAGCGCGAGAGAGAGAGAGCGAGCGCGAGCGCGAGCGAGCGAGAGAGAGAGAGAGAGCGCGAGAGAGAGAGAGCGAGCGCGAGCGCGAGCGAGCGAGAGAGAGAGAGAGAGCGCGAGAGAGAGAGAGCGAGCGCGAGCGCGAGCGAGCGAGAGAGAGAGAGAGAGCGCGAGAGAGAGAGAGCGAGCGCGAGCGCGAGCGAGCGAGAGAGAGAGAGAGAGCGCGAGAGAGAGAGAGCGAGCGCGAGCGCGAGCGAGCGAGAGAGAGAGAGAGAGCGCGAGAGAGAGAGAGCGAGCGCGAGCGCGAGCGAGCGAGAGAGAGAGAGAGAGCGCGAGAGAGAGAGAGCGAGCGCGAGCGCGAGCGAGCGAGAGAGAGAGAGAGAGCGCGAGAGAGAGAGAGCGAGCGCGAGCGCGAGCGAGCGAGAGAGAGAGAGAGAGCGCGAGAGAGAGAGAGCGAGCGCGAGCGCGAGCGAGCGAGAGAGAGAGAGAGAGCGCGAGAGAGAGAGAGCGAGCGCGAGCGCGAGCGAGCGAGAGAGAGAGAGAGAGCGCGAGAGAGAGAGAGCGAGCGCGAGCGCGAGCGAGCGAGAGAGAGAGAGAGAGCGCGAGAGAGAGAGAGCGAGCGCGAGCGCGAGCGAGCGAGAGAGAGAGAGAGAGCGCGAGAGAGAGAGAGCGAGCGCGAGCGCGAGCGAGCGAGAGAGAGAGAGAGAGCGCGAGAGAGAGAGAGCGAGCGCGAGCGCGAGCGAGCGAGAGAGAGAGAGAGAGCGCGAGAGAGAGAGAGCGAGCGCGAGCGCGAGCGAGCGAGAGAGAGAGAGAGAGCGCGAGAGAGAGAGAGCGAGCGCGAGCGCGAGCGAGCGAGAGAGAGAGAGAGAGCGCGAGAGAGAGAGAGCGAGCGCGAGCGCGAGCGAGCGAGAGAGAGAGAGAGAGCGCGAGAGAGAGAGAGGGGGAGAGAGAGAGAGAGAGAGAGAGAGAGAGAGAGAGAGAGAGAGAGAGAGAGAGAGAGAGCGAGAGCGAGCGAGAGCGAGCGAGAGCGAGCGAGAGCGAGCGAGAGAGAGCGAGAGCGAGCGAGAGCGAGCGAGAGCGAGAGAGAGAGAGAGCGAGCGAGAGCGAGCGAGCAAGAGAGAGAAATATGCCCACAAATATCTGCCCACCTCTGCCAAACTTCCAGCTAAAGAAATCTTCTCCATATAATTGATACCGTTTGATGAATCTGAATGGGTTCACAGATCCATTGAATTGAGGAGAAAGATATGATATATTTTGCAGAGATAACCTTGTTCCATAAACTGAAATGAAATAATGCTCTTCACATACTTTTTGCACAAATATATTTATTGAACCAAACCAAATTTGTTACCCCCCATCCTCCTAAATTATTGGGTAATGCAATGCTTTCCCAAGCATCTAAATGAAACTTTGAACTCTCCAGAATGCTACCCCATGGGAACTTATCAGTTTTTCTTCTAATGTGTGAAATGATTGATGTTGGAAAAAGGATTAAAGAAAACTAATATACTGGAATTCTCTAAAGAACTGCATTAGCCAACACCAAATGTCCTCCAGATGAAACCCAGCTAAAAGACCAACAATTTATCCTCCTTTCCACCTTTTTTATTAATCAATTCCAATCTGCTATCAAATAGGCATTTGGATTAAGGAACTAACCTAGATACTTGAGACCCTCATTGATTAAGGACATGGTAAAGGGAAAGACTGCAAGAATCTATTCACATACATCTTCACTTTCACAGTTAAAAGAAAAATCTGATTTTTATAACTAATAAGCATTCGTGAGGCTGCACAAAATAGATAAAAAATTCTTTTATAAAGCCTCCACTCATACTTTGACCCATTCCCAAATATAGGGATGTTATCAACGAACATTATGTGAGTAATATAAAGAGAGCAAGAAAATATTAAACCTTTTATCCTCTTATTTTTTTTCTTCTTCTTCATAAGCCTACTTAACCCTTCAATCACTAGGAGAAACAAAAGCGGGGACAACGAACATCCCTGCCTAAGTCCCCTACTACTGCAAAAGGAGGAAAATTGCTAAAGTAAAATCTGCTAATGAATGCTAAGAGAAAATTGATATTCACCAACTAAAAAGATGGAGAATCAATCAAAGATAAAATGTTGGCAAATTGAATCATATTAAACGATACATATTTATTTATTAAAAAATTCTTAATGGAAAAAGATAACTATCAGATATTGCATCAATATCATTTGTGAATAAAAATTAAATCAAAGATTTCTTAATCATAATGGTTATCATCTTACTTGAACATATTCTCTGCTAGTTGCTCGCAATGCATTTGGTGAGGGCATGAGGCATGAAGCAAGAAGCTACACCATCCTTTGAGTTGCTTGCCAACTTTAGTATATTGTTTTATTTTCCAATGAACTCGTGGGAGTGTGAACTATTGAATTTAATGGTTATATATGTCATAATGCATCAAATGATTATTGTATAATGTACATTAGAAAGACTAAACACATGCTTTGCATACTCACTCACATGGATTACATTTGGTAGTTTTAATGGTGCCCACTTCACACTATTCCTTCCATCTAATATGAATCTTCCTTCCATCTAGAAGGACCCTCAACAAGGTTGTGATCAATGAATATCTTGATCTATGGCCACATTCATGAATCCAACACATCCACAAAAACATCATCAACCAACAAAAACAAATATTGAACTAATAGGCCACAAGGGTGTAGATTGAGTGGCGATATAGTGTACTATTAAGTCATTCCTTGCAACATCACATGCTCAAACTTGGACTTATTCATCCCCCATGCTAGTGGGTTGTGTTGGTGCACCTAGGGGCATAGTGGTAGTTAACAGGAATCGACCTCGTGTCACGCAAGTACGAGCCCCACCTAGTTGTTGATTCCCCTAGTACCATAATAATAATAATAATAATAATAATAATAATAATAATAATAATCAACTAGTAAAAATGGGCGTTAGTGTTTGCAAACATGATTGTTGATATAATTGCTCAAAACAGTTTACCAAGGTATTCAAAAGCATTGTTTTGTCATATTGCAACTTCCACATTTGTAAAAGAAATTGCCAAAAAATGCCAAGAAAATCTAGGTAAATTCACTCGTTTGTAATCTATAATGATGTGTTTTTCATCTTTGTTTTAAATAATGATAATAATTGAAAATTCGGTCTGATGGTAGTGCTAGTCTATCAGTTACCTATTATGATTCATGAGGCGAGGTTTCTATTTGAACTCATCAAGGTAATGCTTATGTGTTTATGTGGCAGGAAACTACTATAATGGTCTCCTTGTCAATGGCAGTGGAGTAAATAGTGGTTTGAGTGGTATTCTCATCAAAGGTGGCCTTTCTAGTCGTTGTTGTTGGGAAATAGGTCTGAAGTTGAGGCGCATGACCAGACTACATTGTTTCATAAGCAAGCCACAACTAAACGATCCTCACTAACTACATTTCTTGATGAAGAGACCCCTAACACCATGGAATAATGCAATGGTCCTAGACATCCTCAATAAGAAAGGTGAAAGAAGATTAATCTCCAACCTACCTTTATGGATTGGCAGTCTATTCACAACATGTTACCAGTTAAGATCATGACCTAAACTACATATTAAGCTAGGATGCTACATATCTTTATGGGGCTAGGAACACGGACGTGGTTTGCACGTGCTACTTCAATTGCATATGCTTCTTTGTTCATACTTCTATTGATGTTTTTAATGAGAACAAAGAGGAATGTTTTAAAATGATACTTTTAGAACCATCATTGGGGGTGTATACGTTGGACATGTTTCAATAAGGTTTCTCTTATTTATAGATAAATAAGGTAAGAATCATAGCTATCCCCAACCTCAAGTTTTAGGTTTAGATTTGTTGTTATATTTTAACATATTAATAAACAAAACCAATCAAACATGTCTTGATTTTACTTTCTATTTGTCCATTTCTAAACTTTTACATGGAAAAGTTTGAACAATGGGTTGATGTTACAAAGCTCAATGTTATGAGACGTAATAAAATGAACAAGTATGGAGTAGTGTTAGATGACTATGGCTTTGAAAATATGCTTGATAATCTAATGAATAATGTCATCAAACCTTTGGCTTGAGGTACTTCTCTTTCTAATTTTGAATTCGTTTTCCATGTGAATAATGCGTTGCATGATTCCCTTTTGCTTAACATTTACAAGTGAAAGACATTCTATAACGAGCAAAGGAACACGTATAAATCATAACAATTTTATGCCTTCAATAGTGTGGTATTGCAATATTATTTCTAGATATCGGTGGCTATACACCATGGTTTTGTTATCAAGCTTAGCAAGGACCAAGACAATGATCTTGGTTTGTGGTTTCTTTCTCAATTTCAACAAGAGTTGTAGAAATGGAATTGCAGTTGCAAAAATGGTGAGCTCCAATCGATGTTTCATATAAATTAGGTTTATTATTTCCACAACTCATGATCAATATATATTTTCACGCCACTAACCATTAATAATCAATCTTTCTCGTAATGAACATACTCCTTTTTTTCCTCGAACAAAAAAATATTTATATTTCTAGCATAGAAACGAAATACAATCCTTGGAAGTTCAAGAAACAAATAAGCCAAAAAAAATTTGCATTCTCTTCATAGAACCTATGTCACTAGAGATCTAGAAAGTGGCCTCCAAACAAAGATTGTCCTAGTCAAAGGATTGGTATGGAAACAAAAAACAATCATCCAAAGTTCAAAAACTAGAGCCATGTCTCTAGAGACACAAAAAGAACCTCTAAACATACATAAGGTACTCTATTGTATGAAAGACATAATAATAATATTATTACCAGCAAGTGCAACCATCTCCTTTGCATAAAGTCCCTATGCTTGGAATAATGACATGAAGTTGCTTATAGTATAAGTGGGAGGGAGGATGTTAATGTTTGCACCATTTTTGCTCTTTGTCAAGTCTCGTGTTGACAACATCATCGTCCATGAAGGTCTGCTCCATAGAATTAACAATTTTATAAAATATATTAAACACTACATGAGATAATCAAAGTCCAAATTGAATAACAATAATATAAACAAAGTTAAAAAAAGGTAAACTACCTTACTTCAACAACAAAGTCATGAGCAATAATGGCTAGAATGTCTACATGACTCCACTATAAACGTTCTCTACTTTGATCTTTATGGTAGCAATAAATTCAAATCCCCTCAACGAATTAGAATTGGGATTAGTTGTCTACGTTCCAATAATATCAAAGAGTTGTCCAACAACATTATTATTTTTCTAGACCAGGTTTGTTCTTTCCAACCTTTTTTTCCTTTGTTTCTATGCTTCTCCAGATTATTAGGATTTTAAGACGATGTACATGGAATGAGAATCCCCTACATGAAGGTAAGGTTATATAGTTGGATTTCCTTTTTTTCCACTCACTACTACATATGGGGTCAAAGTTCGACAAAATATTACGACGATACATATAATTTCGACTAAACCATTGAAAAATACTTTATAATTATGACAATTGCGATCATTTATTTATGGGGTGCCCCGACGTTCGTTGAACGTATTCTTAAGTCATCGATTTCGCAACAAAAATTCATCGTAATACCGACAATGTTATTTACCCATTTGAAAGGGCCAAATACCCATTAAAAGAATTTAATGGTCGTTGACTTCTATCTTGGTCAACTTTGACCATGTGAACTATCAACAAAATTCTGACGATGATGATTTACTCTATAAATATTTGGTTTATAAAGGTTTTGACATCTTTGTTGTTGGTGAGACATTTATAAAAGCTTTTTTGTGGTCATAATTCAATGCAAGGGCTTCTTTCACATAAGAATTTTAATAAAAAATAGTTGAGAATTTTAATCACATATACATACATTTTGACTTTTTTTCCTCTGTTTTTAATGTTAATTAATGTGTAAATAAGGATGCAATATTTACGATTAATACTCTATTCATTAACTAGTTTTTTTATGTTGTAGATTATTACGTGAATTTTTGTTACAACCGTCAAATATTTTACCTCACACATACCAATATTTATCTACCATTATGAAAGATATTGGAATGCGGTATCAAGTTATTGATGCATGTCCTAATGAGCATATTATATATTATGGACAATATGCATCAGAAAAATAATGCCCGCAACGTCATATCTATAGATATCAAACCAATTAAGTAACAAAAAAAGTGCCTTGCAAGGTTCTTTGTCATATTCTCATAATTCCACATTTGTAGCAATAGTTCAAGTTCTAGAGCATAACATAGCTTATGGATTACCAAACACAAAACATAAGTATAGATGGTGTTCTTTGAATGCCTGTAAATGGTTATGAATTTAGGAACATTTAGGAAAAATGGCCAATTTTTAAAGAAGAACTTCATAATGTTAGGCTTTCATGGGCAGTCGACGGTGTCAATCCATTGGAGAGCTCAGGTTTATTTTCTCAATGTGGCCAATTTTTTTTATAACAATAATGTTCCCCCTTGGATGTCAATAAAGAGGGAGCACATAATGTTGGCAATGAGTGTTTCATGTATTTATTTACAATAATTTTTTGAACATAACATTTCATTTGTCTTGTTTGTTGCATACTATCTTATATTTATTTATTTACTTACTTTACAGATGACAATAATTATGTGCATTTTCAATCAATTAGGTAAGTACCAAGTTAAAGATACAATTGCATATATGAAGCTTCTTATCGACGAGCTACTAAAGTTATGGGATAACATCACTATGTATGATGTCTCTAGACCAATAGGACAAAAGGAGTTTCAATTCCATAGAATACTTGTATGGACAATTCATGACGGCCCAGGGCTAACACATTTTTGTGGTATGTAATGGTCCATTGCATTTTGATAGTATATAATTTATGAAGATTTCAAGCATGTTTTTTACGTAATCCCTATATATATGTCTTCCAAATGGAATATATATATCACTCTAAATAAAGAGTGATCATAAATTGTCCTTATAGGACTTACATTATCAATAGAGTAGCGTCAGAAAATTAAATTCATAACCATATCAGCTTACGTAAATCTCACTATTTCGAAATTATAGTCTACTGACAGCTTTAAACATAATACAANGATGAAATACCATCGTTCAATAACTTTAGGAAAGGAGGTGTTTGACGAGTATAGGCACTTCCTCCATAAGAACCATAAGTATTGAACTATTGAAAAAAATATTTTCAATGGGAAAGAAGAGACTTGATTAAAACCATGAAAAATGACACCTCACCTATGAATGTCGAAATATAATAAAAAGAGTCAAGGTACACAAATAGTCTCGTGTCATATATCTAATGTTTTTATAATTTTTATTTTTATTTCATTTTGTTTACCATATTTGACAGTTATTGTTGTAATTTCTTTTATGCTTCATGAAGGTCATAAAGGCATTAATGGGCTTCCACAAGGAATGAAAAGCCATCCCATACAATTTAGTAGGTTTCCTTACTACGAGCACTTACAAATATCTCACAAATATCTCATTAGTTTGAAAGTTGTTAAAAGAATATTTAAGTATGTGAAAGTTGCAATCATATTTGAACTTTGATTTCAAAATATAAAGAATTTGTATCAATAAACTAAATTAACTTGATTAGGTCAAAGAAATACATGAATGATTGCCATGTCCCTCCCTTGAAGGGAACTTGAAAGTGTTGACCTTGTCAAGTGGCAAGGGGTTAAACATTGAATTAATTAATTATGCCTAGGAATTTTGATTATTTAAAACTATGGAAGCATGCAATTTCTAAATTCATGTTATTTGTAATGAGTTAATTATTATGAAAATTAATTAATGGTGAAAATGAGTTGTCAAGGCATGAGCGTACATTAGGAAACTTGCCTAGGATGGAAAAATGGAAACAATGCAAAAGAAGGAAAAATAAATGTCATAGAAAAGATAGAAACTATCCAAATTTGTTTCCAATTTGGTGCAAGGATGAAAATCAAGGAAATATTACCCTAAGCACAAACTTGTTAATTACTCAAGGAGTGCGCAGTTTCTATTTTGTACTGAAGGATACAAACATGGAAACATTACCTAAGCTTCATTCTTGCTATTTTAATCAGGGAGGTCAAATTTCCACTTTGGGTTAAGCTATACAAACAAGGAAACATCATTTGCAAACCAGACTAGCTAATCCGATAAAGGAGGGCCACTCATGGCTTAGGAATAGGATTGGAAAGTGGGTTACTTGTTCAACAGGTGAAGGACTTGCTCAATAAGTCACCCAAGGTCTACTTAAGGGAATTTCCAACTCCATTATTTAGTTTGGTTGATGCATGGTTTGGTATTGAGTGAAGCTAAGCTTCCATACTAAGTGATGAGCCTTGATCCCTTGGGTGATGCACCCCAAGGCTCCATTCCCCTCTCTTTTATTCCCCTTCCAATTTCAAGTGTAGGTTCTAGTGAGATAAGGAGAAGCATTCTAATCATCAGTTTGACCTCTACTAGAAGCTATCTATCCATTGAGCTTGAGCTCCAGTGAAGGAAACTTCACCTATACTCTCATATCAGTGTTGAGTGCAAGTTCCAGGTCTCCAGTGCTAAGTTTTGGGCACCTTTTTAAGAGATTATTCCATCCATTCTTCTTATTATATTATCAGCTCCATCATTCGGTTCTGACCTCTGTAATACTATAAGGATTCTATCCAAAATAACCATCATGCTGAATTCTCATTAAAGGAGTCCTATAATGCCCATTTAATGGGTCTTTCGATTGTTTGATGCTTTTAAAACAATGTAATTTCCATGGAAAGTAGATATGAGTAGTATGATGCATTAAATATGTTACATAAGTCTCTATAGAACATTATTTTCAGATCTGAACTAAGTTTGTTTCGAAATTTATCACTAATTGGATACCCTTGCTCATTGACTAGGCATTTTCGATTAGTTTTATTGTTTTTAGCATTCTGGAAGATATATAAACTCAAATGATTTTATGTAAGCTTCTGTAGGTTTTCAATTCACCACTCTACCCATACCAACTTATAGATTGATAATTCTTTGGGGTCATACTATGTTTGAGTATCCTTCTTTCCGCAGGTTTTCCTCAGGCCAAATTGCTAGTTTTTTCCCAAATCACCCCAAACATCCTCAAACTATTTCAAATCAGTTCCAAACCTGATAAAACCTTATTTGATTCCTAATACATGACTAATACATCATATGAAACTTCCATAAGCCTTGGTTGATTGGAGGTGATTGTTCATTCATAGCTTGCACGGTTGGGACACCCATAAGCGAGGGAGTAGACTTCAACGGAGTTGATTTTGAAACCTAAAAGGATCCAAAATCCAAGTTCTAAGGGAAATAACTCTCTCTGTATAATTTTTTCTCTTGGTATCTTCCATTATCCCACCGCCCTTCCCAGACTTGCCAATATTTCCTATAATTCTCCTTGCATTAAGAAGTGACTGATTAATTTGAAAAGTTTTAATTGCACATTTTAATTACTTTATCAACATAGTTAGTATTCTGATATGATATCAGAACATGGATATTACAATGATTTTCTATATCAAGGCATGTGTTCACTCTTTATATCAATTTGATTGCTTAGTCAATCAATAAGAAACATATAATTTCCTTATCATCATCTGAAGATGAAGCTACATTTATGAATTCATGTAAAGCAATTTTTCCCATAATGCTACTCAACAATTTTCAACAATACTAAGCACATCATTTTGTGATAATCATAGTAATAATTGACTTCATTAAATGATAGGTCTAAGCACTTTCAAGTACACCAACATTTCTCAAGAGAGCAAGCACATAACACGGTGGTAAACTTGGAGTTGGTATTTTCTTCAATGGAAGATGTATAGATTAAAAATCTAATTAAATCATTGAGAGGACATAAGATTGTATGACTTGAAGAACTTATTAAGTTGTAAACAATAAACTAAACATTGTAAACTATATTTTGACGAATGTTTAATTTGTGAATTTTATTAGTTGTTAGAATATATATTTTTTCCATGAAAAAAAACCGCAATTCATTTCATTATCATGAACCACATTGTACAAAAAGGTGTATCCAGCCAAAGTATTCGCATCATAGGGTGCCCCCTAACAAAGCTCATACAAAAATATATTGGTAAAAAATTGTCATGAAATGTATTTCATAAAAAAAACCTTCAAATAAATAGTTAAAAGATTAAACAAGAGAAATGCAAATAAATAGAAACTCAGTCACGATGATCTTTAAGATCAAATTTAGTCATAATGCCCCCTATCCGACCGAGGTTCTCCACATATTCTTTGCCACTTGAGTGCCCAATTTTGAAAGAAAATCAACTGTCATGTTCCTTTCTCTATAAACACGACAAAAAACAATATCTTGAAATAGTCCCATATAACATAGAATGTCATCAAAGAAAGGCTCAAGAATGGTGTTTTTTGGTGGCTTCTTTAATATGAACTAGTCAATCACCGATAGTGAATCGCCAAAAACCTGTAATGTTGTATTCTCTTTGAGAATGCCAATTGAAGCACATGTTTAAGGGATTTCATCTTCGTGAGGTTATTTGTGGATCAACCAATCCCTACTACAAAATTATACCAATGGTCCTCAGATTAATATAGAATACCGCCAGCTCCTCCCATCGTAGGCCTGCCTTGCGCCATCAAAATAGCACCAACTGATGGTTTTATCAATAACTTCCTCATTAATAGTTCTCTATTTGGTAGGAGTAGGGGCCTATAGAAGAATGTCCATAATTTCCACGTTCTTTGATGCATAGACCATACTTTGGACATTTATATCCTAAAAAACAACATTATTCCAAGCTAGCCAAACTTTTCGACTCATTATAGGTGGCATGGTTTTGTAATCATGATATATAGCATTGTAAGTCCATGAATGAAAACCTTCATTCATATTTTCTCCCCTCCAAATAAACCAAACTCCGTAGTACTGAGCAACAAAATTCAACATGGATATCATATAAGGACAACAAATAAATAAATGATCTATTGTTTTAGGTGCTACATGACAAAGAGGGTATCTGTTTGGCCCAATACCTAATAGATAAGACTATCCCAAACATGTATTTTACCACTCAGGGCCAGGCAGAAAAACAATTTTGAGTTTAATGGACAAGTCAGTTTCTAGATAATGTGATGCCACCAAGTAGGCTCAGGATGACCTTCTTCATCTCTAGTGACCATATAACCCAAACAAGGCGGATATGATCTTCCAAATTCGTTCTTAACCCAAATAAGGGAGACTTATCACCTAGATGAGCATGGATGTGATATATATCCTTAATATAATGATCCCGAATGTTAACACGCTCCCCTTCAAATCCCAAATCTTATATAAGTGTGTGTAGTTATATGTCACTAATGTTATGTGATACATACATGCATAATATTTCATGGTAATTACATGTTATACAACGTGTTTCATGTGTTTCATGGTAATTACATGCTATACAACGTGTCACTAGGCTCTTTGTAATGTATCACATGGTAAAAAGGAAACTTATCTTGCAACATTGCTACTCATCTCATGATTTAATTAAATAGGTTGAAGTAATAATAGGATAAATAAAAAGATTTGTCTTGTAATTTCAAATGTTAATTTCATTTTACATATAGATTTTATATTATGTTAGTAACTAAAGAGATAAGAAAAATTAATAACTCAATGCTAAATAGATCCAAAGATTACTTAAACACTTATCATCAATAATTTATTGTGATGAATCTTTCTCAACACTTGGAATCTATTACAATTTTTTATTAAATAATGACCCTTGTCATATTTATAACTAAAAAATAATACTAACTCCACACACCAAGTGGCTTTAACGCAAGATCCACTAATATTATAACTTGTATCATGGTAATACCTAAAGAAAGTAATAACTTCACACCCAACCATCCTTTCATTCTTACTTATAAATAGGAATCCCATATAACTATAAAATGTTAACTATAATTTCAAACGATTGAATTGTATGTATAATAGGCTTGAGTGGGCATATTTATGTCGAAGGCATTTTTTTCTATGAAAACATGTTTCTTAACACTATAGCTAGATTCCTCGTCTATCAAACGAATGGAATCCAACCACGTGCATCTTTGAACTTTATGTCAAATTTGCCAAGATTTTGTTCCCTTTAGTTGGATTTTCTTCCAAATTCAACAAGGTTCGTCAAGGTTTTGACCTCCTTGAGCTGCCTTTTCTACCAAATTCACAAAGGTGGTCATCCTTTATCCTGTAGGTCATGATTTGATATGTGTTTTTTGTCATCCTTTAGCAATCATCGTTGAATCATCTTTTCTGCAATATTTTTTCAGAGCCTGATCTTGTCCTCCTTCAACAATCATCGTTCATTCGTCTTTTCCACATGATTTTGTTAGAGCACAATCTTACAACAGATGCATGAAGGTATGGAGATTTTTACAAACAAGGTTATGGCGTCAACACGATGGATATTTGTGATTGATTGTTGGAGGACCCCAAGGTTATCCACCAAAAACGTTGCTTATTAAATCCATTGGCGTACACACATCCACTACCACAACAACAATAGCCATATTTATCATTTCTCGCTTCTTTTGTAGTTCATCACTATTAAATTGACAAAATTTTCATGAAAAGTTTGCATTGGGGGCGATCTTTTACCTTGACTCCTCTCATGACTCCAGGGTGTGAATTTATGCAAGTGCAAGTTTTATAGGGTCACAATGGAGAAATGTGTTGATCCATTATGAAGTGCTTCAATTATATTTCATCATCCATGTGATACAACCTACAACTTATTGTAGAAGAAGTCGCCAACTGTGTCGTTTAGGGGTCTCTTAAGCATCACCAACTTGGTCTATGTGCATCCATAATTGAAGCTAGATATGGAAAATAAGCAAGGGTTTGGTAGAGATTATAAGGCAAATGTGTAAGTGGTGGTTCGATAGTTGCGGTTAAATTCTTTTACAAGAACTACAAGCACAATAACCTAGAGAAGACCTTTGAGGCTGAAATAACGGTTGTATGGTATCCACGACACAAAAATCTAGTGTCGTTCAAAGGGCTTGTGTTTTGAAGAAAGTTACCTTCTTTTGGTATACTAGGCTATTAAATGCCTAACTCCATCCTCAACACGATTTTGTTTGTCCGAAATGGCCCATTTCTTGAATGGAGGAGGTAGTACAAGATCATTGTGGGGATTTTTGCAACATTATTTTACTTGCATGAGCATATGGAAATGTAGTTCATGCATAGATACTTGAAGGCCAATAATGTGATTCTTTACTTCAGGTTTAATGTGTGGCCAGGTGACTTCGACCTCACATGCTGGCTTGAACAATGTCGTCGAGTAGGGTTTCAAATTCCATAGGGCTGTGTCAATAAATAAAAGATACAATTACACTTCCAAAAATCATTTCAAGGGTTCGAGCCCTTGAAGAAGCCAAAGTTTTATGCTAGAATATATTCATAAGTGCTCTGGAAATTTTCATCCTTTGGTGCCCCATGTTTTTTGTTTTCTTCATCTTTTTTGCTCATTTCATGTTGAAAACTTTCCATTTTGAAGTAGAGATGGTGAAAACTGTATATCTATGATTTTTAAAAATGAAGTTATTCCTCCTGAAGTCACTACAGGCCTTGTGCTCAAAATATCAACATAATTCAAACTAGACCCCAAAGAGAAAAAGTCAAAATATCAATCATGCGTAAGCTTAGCTAGGAAATTCCGTGGGGGTTCTTTAATGGAGCATCCTAAGGTCACCCCCCTCGATGTGGTGTAGTAGTTGTTCTGTTTTTTAAACAAAACCATTTCCTCCACTTGAGATACTCACCTAGATGAGGATCCAATAATAGAGCATAGTTCATATTCGTTTGGATGCTAATAGAAATAACCATGAAAAAGGGAATTCACAATCTATAGATGACAAGATACTCCAAATTGATAGTAGACTGGATAAATAAAAAAAGTTGTGGTTTTAGATATTCGCTTGACCATTTTGCTTCATGACATTAAACTCTCTCTTGCCTTGCTGAACTGTTACTCATGTAGCCACATCCTCCATGAGCTTAATGAAAAATCCAATGCTCTTTCCCAGTAAGCTTCGACCCTTCCTTCAAGAGTCTACGAGATCTATGAATACTGTGAAGGTGAGGATACTTATTCCATGGAATTCCATCTCTAATCAAGGATCTTTCTCTCTTTTTTCTTATGGAAATGGTAAAGATTTGGAAGTTGTTTTCAGCTATATGAATTCATGTATCCATCAATGTAATTGTTGTTTCAGTCTCTACAAGAAATAAGATAAGAAGTGAAGGTATCCCACGATTTCTATTGGAGGAACTGTTGCACTCAGTAATGGTTGTATCGAGACAATTTTCACCAGGAATAATGGACTTTCTAATGCTCTGTGACAGTAAGAATTCCCTATGTGGTGCTATGGAGAGGCATGGCATAGATATCTTACTTCCCAGGCTAGACCAATTATCTGTTCTTTCTTTTACTTTTTCTTTCATTGTTAAACTATTTTTCTTTCAAAAGCATTCTATAGTATTGGGTGATTTGCAATAGCAGTGATTATCAACTAAGAAACTCTACTTTCATATAGGTTTTGCAATTAATCATTTTTCCACCTCTTGTTGTGTTCCTTAGATATGGTTTTTGGCTACATATTTTTTGCATATTTATTATCTGGCTATGTTTTGGCATCCTTTTGATTTGCCTTGATTTTATTTGCAAGGCTCATTTCCTTGAATAAAGAAACTTGTTCTTAACCAAGAACAAATCTCATTCAACCCCAACATATGAAAATGCCTTGAGTGTAGATACTTTGGGCCATCGAAAAACAAAATGGGATGGATGGAAACAACTCACCTTCATTCTTGTTCCCGTAACTCAACCAACTTCTTTTCTCTTTAGGAATTATTTACCATGCATAGTCTAAGTCGATCTTGATCTTGCCCAATAGTTAATTTTGAGGCAATGATGTGATATTTAGTTAACAGTTTGCAAATATCACTATTTTCAACTTCAACGCATTTTTTTAAAATTAAAAGACGCTTTAACAATTATCTCTTTTTTATTATTATAACAAAAACGGGTAGTTTTATTGAAATAGGAAAAATAGGTTTATTTTGGCAAAACACCAATCAACCTGAGTACAAATTCATGAGAAATTGCTACATATCACTGAATAGGAATAGAGACTCCCAAACAGTCTCCTATACATAGGAATTACAGAATAGGGTAGAAATGGCCGGGTTCCCCATTAAGACTGAGAAAACCTTGAGAAAGAAGACAAGCTTGATTTGCCAAGTCATCTGCAGAAGAATTTAATCCCCAAAGGATATGATAGGAATCCACCTTATCAAAAAAATTTAAAACTCTCTTAATTCTCTGCAGAGTTACATTTAGAGCAAATTTTCTTAAACTATCAGAGGAATTTAAAGCTTTAATCATAATTTCAGAATCACCGAAAATTTGGACAGACTTATATCCTTTATTCTTAGCCAACTGGCTCGCCTGAAGCAGGCTGTAAAGCTCCACCTGATTATTGGACATAATGTCGAGCCCCTAGGAAAACCTGATAGAAGACAAACCATCCGGAGAGATAACAAGACCACCTGCGCCAGAGACCCCGGGATTACCTTTCGAAGCACCATAAAAAAAAATTGTAGCTGAAGATGAACTCATCCATAAAGAGTTTAGAGCACCAGTGTCCCCTTGGAACCTCCACGAAGGGGGCGAGATAGGTTTCAAATTGATATTCCCCATAACATTTGAATAAGAACCCAAATAATTCAAATCTTTCAAAGAAGATGCTGAGTGGCCAATTATTTTTGCTAGCCATGATAACGTTTTCATAACAACAAGTTGAAGTTTAGGCCGTTGATCACTGGATAGACAATTATTCCGGGCAATCCACAAAGACCACAACAGAAATTTCGGAATTGAATGCTAGTGTTTATGCAAGGCTGCATCATTACGTATTGGGGGTTGCCGATCATGCCAGACAAAGTAGAATTGATTAACAGAATTTTGCCTTGGGCAAGAAAGATTAAAATAATGAAGAACCAAATGCCAGGCTTGTCTGGCAAATTCACAACTCACCAATAGATGGTCGACTGTCTCATTAGCAACCTGGAAAAAGCAACATCTGAAAGGCCCGTTGAATCCACATTTCTGAAGGTTATCACCAGTCAAAATTTTGTTTTTTAACATCAACCACACAAAGAAATTAACCTTAGGGAAGCAAGAATACCAAATTGAGTGCCAAATCACTGGAGGAAAGGTCGAATTTTGAGCCGGTGTGAGAGACAGGAACGCAGAATTCGCTGTATAAGACCCTTCAGCGCCCCATCCCCACCGATCTTTGCTTGAAATGTGTACTGGAGCTAGGCCCGTGAGAAGGGAAGAGAGATACAATTTCTAAGCAGATAAATGGACAGGGAGTTCTGGAAAAATCCAGCCAGACCAATTTCCTTCAAGATCCCACTTACATATATCAGTAAGTCAATTTAAACCATGATTCTTAAACCAAAACATTAAATCATGCAATTGAGAATCAGAGGAAAAAGATGGAGTGCCTGAGATGGAATCCCCCCAAAGGAGGGTCTTCATCCCATTACCAGGGATTTTAAACAAATTTTGCTTGAAAAATACTAGACATTTCCTGCAGGAATTCCAAATACCAGAGCCAGAAGAAGTATTTTCAAAAGAAATGTTTCTTAAGGAAACCCCGTGTAAATACTTCATCCTGAAGATTTTACTAATAGGGTGCTTGGGATCCTCAAAATGTCTCCAAACCAGCTTACCTACCATTGCCAAATTAGCAAGACTAGGATCGCGTATTTGAAGACCACCATCTGCAGTGGGATGCATGAGGACCTCCCATCTCACCAAATGCATCTTTCTTTGGCCACCTTTCCCTCCATTCCATAAAAAATCTCTCATTAGTTTTGAAAGCTGAGCATAGACATCTTTGGGAGCAAGAAGTAGAGTTGATTGAAAAACTGGAAGCGCTGAAAGAACTGATTTAATCAAGATCAGTTTCCCAGCTTTTGAAAGCCACTGTCCCCCCCACGAGGCTATTTTAGCCTTAAATTTGGCCAACACTTCAATCTACAGAGAAGGAGGAGCCGAACCAAGAGTTAAGGGGAGGCCTAGATACTTGATTTTTTTCCCACTTGACAAAACCAGGGAAGCCAAAGAGATCTGAAATCTGGCGCAGAGCAAGCTGATCGATATTCCAACTGTATAATGCACTTTTGTTTTTTTTAATCAAAGCACCTGAGCTTAAACATAAATTGTTGAGGATATATTTAAAGGCCCGAGCAATTGCCATAGAGGCCCCTCCCAAGAGAAGAGAATCGTTCGCAGAAAGAGCATGATTGATTGGTTCAATACCCCTGGCGATCTTAATGCCTGGAATATATCCAGCATCCTTTTCAGCTAATAATTTTCTACTAAGGGTTTCTGCCATCAAGATGTACAAGAAGGGGGACATCGGATATCCTTGACGAATACCTCGAGTGGCTTTAAAGAAATAAGTGGGTCTACCATTTACCAAAGGGCGACCCACGGCTTATCAGTACAAGCTTTAATCAATGAAACAAATTCTGAACATAAGCCAAAATAATGCAAGACTTCATATAGGAAAGGAAGTTTGACTCGATCGAAAGTGTTTTTCATGTCCAGCTTTATTATCATGCCTTTCTCTTTCCAAATGAAAATAGAGTGTAAAGCTTCTTGAACTTGTATGACGTTGTCCACTATTTGTCTGCCTTTTACAAAACCCCCTTGAAGAGGAGAGATCAACTTACCAAGCAAAGGCCTTAGTTTGTTTGCTAAAATTTTGGCTATTATCTTATAAGAAGCATTACACAAAGAAATTGGTCTGAACCTATCAAAAGAAGAAGGGTTGACATATTTAGGGATAAGGGCAAGAAAAGTAGATTTTGTGCACCCACCCATTTTAGCTTTTTTTTCGGAAGGAAGTGATCATTCTCAGCAAATCAGACTTGATTATAGACCAGCAAACTTTATAAAAATGAATCGAAAAACCATCTAGCCCCGGAGCTTTGTCTGACTCCATGGCCCAAATAACTTCAACAATTTCCTGCTCAGAGAAAGGATTCATTAAATCACAGTTATCCTCAATACTAACCAGAGAAGGAACATTGAGCAGAAATTTAGAAGACACATCATCATATGAACAACCAACATCTTTAAATAACTTTTGAAAATGCCTACTAGCTGATTTCTTAAGAAGGTCTTGGCCTTTAATGGTCACCCCTTCATCATCAATGATTTCTGATATGTGATTTCTAGAAAGCCTGGCCCTGCATTGACGGTGAAAAAAAGAGGAGTTCTTGTCCCTAGCCTTCAGCCAAAGAATTCTTGACTTCAATCTGAGATACACCTCCTCCTGCCTGAATGAAATATTAGTTTTAAGCTGGGCAATCTGGTGAAGAGCAATATGAGAGGAGGTAACTTCTTTATTTTCCAATTCAACTTGCAAAACTGAGAGCTTTGCAACTCTGTCCTTCCTGACACTCATTGGAGTTAGAAGGGGAAATTTAATCCAATTCTTCAAATCACATTTAGTTTGTTTCATTTTTTGTTCCTAGACATAACTGGGAGATCCGTCTACAAAATTGGACCATGCCTGAGAGACCGTATCCATAAACCCTTCACGTTCTATCCATAGAGGGCAGAACCTAAAAGGAATTGGGCCGAGCTCATCTTCAATTTCAAATTGCAAGGAAATCAGATGATGATCTGACACCAGGTTGGGGAGGATTTTACATGAAATCATCCATTTGCTGTCCAACAAGGGACCCTTACACTAAGAACCTGTCTAATCTGGCAAAAATACTCGCTGTCCCCACTCGTTGGTTTGACCACGTGAACCAGCCAACCTTAGGCTTAATATCAACCAAATCCCAATCATGTATCATATTTCCCACAACATCATGCACGAAATCTTTGCCACTCACTCCCCCTTTCTTCTCACACGGAGTTAAAGTCAAATTTAGATCACCAACGATAATAATGTTTGTAGGTGAATGAAGCACAAGGAAATAAAAAATCGACTACCAGCAATCTTTTTTTCCCCGTAATTAAGAGGAACGTAAAGGTTGAATAGGGAAATAGTTAGCTTACTGTTAATATGAACAAGCTCTGTAAAGATCCAATGCTGGGTTACAAACTCATTTAAAAGCTGAAATTTATCTTTTCCCCATAAAGTGGCAAGCCCCCCATAGGAACCTCTAGCGCTGACCGCCTTACCATAATTCATATTCCACTTGTTATTGCTGATGAGAAGTAGAGAATCCTCCTCTATTTTGGTCTCTTGGAGTAATAAGAGATCAGGAGGAGCCAATTTTATTAAATTTTTAATAGCTTCAGCTTTACTAGAATGCCCCAATCCCCTACAGTTCCAAGAAGTTAAAAAACATTACTTACCCAAAGAAGAGGGAGTAATTACTCCCTTAGGAGGCCTGTTTCTCTTATTTCTCCCATAAGACATTTCAATAGTTTCCTGACTACCTTGAGTCTTGAGCCTTTCAACCTCTTCTCCCCTTATCTCCTTTTTAGACTTCCTACCAACTATTTTTTTTTCTCAAAGGAATAATCTTCTGAAGAGTCAGGACTAACCTCATTTTTCTTCCGTGCAATTTCAACATAAGAAGGAGGAGAGCAAGAATTGATAGGAGAGGAGGGAAGGGAGCCACCTTCAGGGGGGAGGGCAATAAAGGAAGGACCAGATAAATCCTTAAGAACAGATATGTCTTCTAAAATAGGCTCGATCACTTCCACATTACTCAATTCTCCTTCTTCAAGGATAGTTTCGGAGGAATTTAGGACAACAAAAGAGTTATGATCACCTTTAAGGATTTCACTAGCCTGGGAAGCTGTCCCAACCACAAAGTCTCCAATTACTGATTTTCCTTTCTTTTTAAATCCCTGCCCTGATTTTCCTATTTTTGGGACTTGATTCCATTGATCTTCTTTCTCTTTAACATTTGCCTCTTCAATTTTTTTTTTCAATTTCTAGCAAAATGGCCATAGCCGTGACAAAATCTACACTTAAACGAAATTTGCTCATAGTCCAGCTCCTGTGTGTAAGACCAATCTGCTATAGTTAACTGAATTGCTTCAGGAAGACCAATCTCTAGATCCACTTCTACACAAATCCTAGCACATGAAAATTGATCTTTCCTTTCAACCCGGTCTATGTATTTGCCGAGCTTATTCCCAATTATAACCAAAGATTCAGTATTCCAACAATGCAGAGGAAGGAAGGGTAATCTTACCCATACCGGAACTGCAGATGGAACGTCCTAGGAAGGGTCGAAATCGGGAGTCCATTTATTCAAATAAAGACCTTGAGGACCCATGAAGTAAGAGCCATTCCGGAAAATCAGATCTCTATCCTCAACTGATTCAAAGACAAACACGAAGAAACCTCGTTCGACAAAGTGACTGCGAATATCCTTTGAGACAAGAGGCTTCCAATTCCTCTACACCCATCCTTCAATTGCCTTAGGGGAGGGCCATAGGCCAGTGAATTGACCAATCAGCCCCCGCTCAGCAAGGTTTAATGCAGAGCGGCAAATCCTTTCAGCAGGTATCTCAACCGAAGGAATGTCTACCTTCTTTACAAACTTATTAGATGTCCCCCCCTTTCTCTTACCGCTGGAAGCAATCATCCTTTTGAAAGCTTCCAGATTAGGAGGTAGAGAGAGTAGAGGAACCCCTCCTGGATCCATTTAGACCAGAGAGCCATGAAACTAACAAAAACTGCAAAGCTCCCAAAGAAACTTAGACCTGCCCTCCTTTTACAACCAAACTCCAGACCAAAAAGCTGAAAATCCTCTGGCAACACCACTTAACAGGAAATCCATCCACCAAAGGACGAGGACAGAACTTAGCCAAAGAAATATTCCACATCAAAAACCACAGAACCACGTTCAAGCAGCAATGCTCTTTTCCAAAACTCCAGCCAAACGGGGAAAAATTCTCAAGTCTCAAGAAATCCTATGCCTAGAATTGAGAAATCCTAAACAAGCAGCCTCCCAAAGCAATGCAGAAGTTTTCTTGGAACGCTAAGATTTGAATCACCCTCCACGAGCTTCAATTCTTGGATCCAATAACCAACATATGAGAAACTAGAGCCTATACACTCTTGCAAACACCAAGAGGCATAAGCCAGCAAGGATCAAGACTCCAGCATCCACTAAGAGCTTGAAGTAAAAAGGTCTTGGAGTGAGATGTTTAGATCTTCAATCGAAAGCAAGCATGAATCCAACCTCCAACGAAGACTAATCGTCTTGAATATGGTCGAAGTGAATAAGCACAGAGCTAGATCTGTCGGCGAGCGGAAGGAGCTTGGTCTAACGACGAGCATGGTCGATGTGAAACAGCTCAGAGCTTAATCGAACAACGAGCATGGTTTATCAACGAGCGGAAAGACTGTCCCTCGGCACAATCACCAAAAGCCTTCTGACGACGACATTCTGGTCGGCGATCAGAAGACTATCACAAAAAGCCTTCCGAAATGACGACGATGATCAGGGAATTGGCGAGCGGAAAGACAATCACCAATATCCTTCCAAAACGGTGGCAACGATGTGGACAAGAAATCTGATACAATCGATTCGAGATCGAACTGCAAAGAGTAGGCACGATTCTTGAAGCCACTGAACAGACAGGAGGACTCCGGGAGCTAAGCAGAGAGCCAAAGTCAGGACCACCCATACCAGGGTCGAGAACGTGCAAACTTCTTGAAGCAAACTGATAGAGGAAGCTCCTTTCAGCGAAAACGAGATAGAGAGAAATCCCTCAAGCTGCGTCCAACTGCAAGAGCCGAATCCACCTGCAAGAGCCAAGATCTAGCGATCCCAAACTGGGCAAGGACATCTACCAACCTGCAAAAAAAAAAATGAATCTTGGAAACAGCTCAGAGCTTGGTCAAACAACGAGCAAGGTCTATCAGTGAGCAGGAAACCTATTCCTCAACACAATCACCAAATTCCATCCGAAACGGAGACGACAGAAAGCTCTATCCCTCAGCACAATCACCAAAATCCTTCCGACGGCGGCGCTCTGGATTAGCGATCAGAAGACTATCACAAAAAGCCTTCTGAAACGACGGCGACGATCTGGGTATTGGCGAGATGATAGACAAACACCAATATCCTTTCGAAACGGCGACAACGATGTGGACAAGAAATCTGATACAATCATTTCGTGATCGAACTGCAAAGAGCAGGCACGATGCTTGAAGCCACCAAACAGAGAGGAAAGACTCCAGAATCTGAGCAGAGAGCTGAAGTCAAGCCCTCCTAGACCAGGGCCGAGAACGTTCAAACTTCTTGAAGCAATCTGACAAAGGAAGCTCCTTTCAGCGAAAACAAGAACCCTCTAGAGAGAAATCCCTCAAGCTGCGTCCAACTGCAAGAGCCGAATCCACCTACAAGAGCCAAGATCCAACGATCCCAAACAAGGCGAGGACATCAACCAACCTGCAAAAAATCAAAAACTCCTTCCTCGAAGATTAGTCCTTCTCCAAACGCCTGCAATAGCTCGCGCTCTCCTCAAATTCAAAAACCTGCAAAAATCAAGAAAACTCGTGCGCTACGGTTCTTGGAGCTCCCCACCAAGTTCAAAAGTTAAACTCTGTTGTTTCATACTATCGATATTACAACAGTATTATCTCTCTTTTTTCAAGTTGTATTTTGTTGTTATTTTTGTGTTTTATATGTAAGAATAAGCTTTTGCTTCTACCATTTATTGATGAGTTGATACAATGTTTTTATTTTGGAAATGCTTATGCTATGGTTTTGATGATTGTATCCATGTTTTTACATTTTTCTGCATGTTATGATTTCAAGCTTTATTGTTGTAACCTTTCTCTTACATTCGTTTGCATGTTGACCTTTCAACATTTGTTGGAAGTATTTTTAGAGTTCGTGCAACCAAAGGCAACATTGATGAGGGATTCTGTTAGTAAATTTTTAATTGGATTTGTAGATCTTGGCTCTTATGGTTTTGAAGCACCAAGTTTTAGGGGTATTTATCTTTTTTTTTTCAAATGAGTTTGGGATTTGTTTTCAGCCTCATCTCATTGGTTGTGTAGACCAGAGCTTTTAAGGGTAAGTCTAACCCCAAAAATATTTGGAATGGGATGATTACAACAAATATGAGTTTATTATTTTAACTCTTATTAATATTATGTTGACCACAATAGGGAACTAGGGATAGTTGCTCCTTTTTTTGATCTAATGGAATATGGCATAAGTTGGAGTTAAATGTTAATGGGAAATGTTGTGCTTTGCAACTTAAACATTTTCTTGATCAAGCAATCATGCATGCCATTGCCTGCACGCCAAATTTTGGTAAATGTTTGTTGAGTTTGTCCTTTCTCCGTTATTTTGATTCAATATTAAAATGAGCTTGAATTCTTCGGCCTTGTTTAATTTTATCTTCTATATAATAGATTGTGGGGATCCATGTGTAAGGTACATTAAGCAACACAATGTGATACTAGAGCACATTAATGTTTGCAATGCTATTCTGGGCAGTAAGGATAGAGTTGAGTGCTAAGTCATTTTTGAATCCATTTTTATGGTGATTTTTTGTTAGAAATGGTTAAAATTGCAAATATATGTTGTTAAAATTGTATAATGAGAGTGTTTGGGTTGGGTTTTTTAGCATACTGATTCCATGCCTGGAATTAAAAATGCAATTTAAACCAAGATTTGCTAGATTGTAACAATTTGAGAAAGGATTAGTGGGTTATCTGTTAAACCGATTAATAGCTTATTGTTAAACCATTTAGAAAGGTTAATGGCTTACTTGTTAAATTTTTCATAACACCATTGTAAGACCTATTATTCACATTCTTATAATTAAACTAAATAGTTATTGGTAGCAAAAAATATTCTGAACCAAAATCAACAAATGAGAATTATTTGAGTGAAATATGTTTTGATTAATACAAAAAATTGTTGAAGGGACTAGCTCGGTCTTTTTATAAGAGCAATGTTGGTTTGATGCGCGGTGAAAGAAATATGTTTTGATTAATTAAAAGAATCACTTAAGTGACCTACTCATACTTCTTGTAAGAGAAATGTTGGTTTGATGTGTGGTTAAGACTTCTTAGAAATCTATGTTGAAACCACATCATATTAGCTAAAAAATGCACTAGACTAACCAAATCCTATAAGAATATAAACCTTGTATCAACATATTGTTGCAATCTTGAATTTTCTTTAAGAAAACTATAGATCCTAGATAATAATTTTGTGAATGTAGATTTGAATTTTTAAAACTTGATTTCACTTGATAAGAAATTTTCCTCCCTATGGCCAAATGTTCCTAATAACAAATGGATTTCATTGATGAACACATAAATGAGTATGATATGGAATAGCTAATGACAATGTTTTGACTGTTTTCTTACTTGTTTGACTCTATTATTATTTTTTCAACAGAAACTATAAAAGGGGGTTTATAAAAACAAGCTGTACACAGCCATTCATTACAGTAATGGTATTATAGTAAATTTATACATAGCAAAAATGCTGCACAGAGAGCCTGTCCAAGGGGTTTTCCAAAAAACTTCACATAGTGTTTGAGCAAAACATCTAGTACCGTGGGTAGTGTATACCCTTACATACTGTTTACATATTAAAAGACAGAAAAACATTCAGCCATAACTATAAAAAACCAGGTTAAGGGTTGCCTATGATATTTCTTGGTTGAGCTACGGACTCCTCCTCCATTGGATGCACAGCTTCAGCAGTGTCTCCATAAACTCTGCTACTCTGGTTCATGGCTGTGAAGTGCTGGAGGTCCTCTTGGATCCTGTTGACTTTACCCATGATTTCTTGAAGATTACTTTCGTTATCATCAATGCAGGCATCATGATTGCTAATCTGCAGGGAAGTGTAGCTCACTGTTTCTCCCATACTCTTCACCTCCCTAGCCATTTCTTTATTGTCCATGACACTGATTGCAAGCATTTCATACAGTCTTCGCAGATTCTTTTTAATGTCCGTGATGCTTGGACTGTCGCCTACCTGAGCCATTCTGGTTCCCTCTATCGAAATGCTTATTTGAGTGAATTGATTATGTATGGCACAAACAGAACTGTCAGAAGCACAGGCTTGGATCGCAGCCTGTAGATGACTGATGCAGAGCCTGAGTGTAAGAAGTTCTTGATGCAATGAGAAGTCGCCTTGTTTCTGACAAACCAAAGTGCCCACTGCTCCTTCCTGCCACCCCGTGTAGCGACAGCCTAAAACCAAGCTTCGATCCCAATTACCAGAAGTCGTGAGAGTACCTTGACCGAGAGTGATAGTCCGCAATACTGTGAGAGAGCTACACGAACAGGAGGAAAAGGCTGCAAGAGCGAGCCTTTCCTTCACTACAGAGCGAGTGAGAGGGAGAGCCTGCCACGGGAGGCCTTGCAACCCCCCTTCGCCAATGCCTGTGACAACCTTCAAAAGGATTCATAGAGCTTCATGTAAACCAGGACCAAGGATTGAAATGGTATGGAGAGACATATCGCTTCCAAGAGAAGACATGGAGAAAAGTTGGAGGAGACGTTGAGCGTGTGAGGTGGTAATGCCATTAACCCAAGGCCTGAAGACTTTAAATGCTGCAGCGTTCGAGCGAAGGAGAGGGAAGTGAGAAGGCCACGCGGCGAGGGACAAAGGACTGGCACATAAATGAAGGGAGCCGGCAGTTAACGAGTGGAGGCCAGTTGCAAGACAACAATGGGTATTGGAGATCGGGAAGGAGGGAGGCAAAAGGGGGGCGGGTAAAGGAGGATAAAGAGGGAGGGGGAAAAGGGAAAAGGAAGACAAGGTGAGGGGGGAAAGAGAAAGAAAGGATGAAGGGGAGGAGGGGGGCCAAAGAGGCTAATGAAGAAATGAAGGAGGGAAGGATAGTTCAAGAGGTTGAGCCTCATTCTATGACCATACAGGGGGTACTTCCTTATCATGCGAAGGAGGTGATGATTGGGGAATATCCGACGCCTCATTACGGGACATATTTGAGGATGGGAGGATTCCCATTTTGCCTGTAATGACCTTGTGGGAGAGAGGCCCCCAAATTGTCCATTATATCCGCTGCAATGTTGTTGAGCTGAAGGATGTGAAGAGGCTTATAGGAATTGAGCATAAGGAGCTTTGCTTTATTGTACAAGCAGCGACAGTTGACAGCTCCCGAGGGGTATCCATTGATCAATTTAGAAATAACATGCTTTGAGTCTCCGAAAATTAGTACCTTCCGGTATTTTTTAGCCTGAAGGAGCTGCAGGCCTTGAAGAAGTGCCAGCCACTCAGCTTCATTATTAGTTCTATTCCCTAGACCCCATGCGAAGGATTGTTTTGTATGTCCTCCGGGATCCAGAAGGATCCCCCCCGCTCCTGCCACCCCTTTGTTTGACTCTATTATTATTTTATATGCTTTGACACATTGCAAAAGCAGCCCAAAAAAGATTTGGAATACATAAATCTCCTCCCATGGTCAAGGTAGGGAGGGACACATGAACAAAGTGGAATAGATGATTCTGTGTGAAGATGGGGGACTCCATTGGAATATATCATTTGCTCTTTTTTCACATCAATTAATGTAACCGATTTAGCATTTATTTCAATTTTATTGAGATTGGATTTAATAAATTTGAATGATGTTGAGGAATGAATATTATGTTGAATGTGTGTTTTTTAATTGAATCCATTGAAATTCAAATCCAAATCCAAATCCAAATGCAATGGATGTTTTCAAACTGCACTGTCGAACACATGAATAATTCTTATTATCTATATAAGCATTATATTAAGACATGTACTTTCATAAAGGAAACACCTTATGTTTCAAACGTAAAGTACACGTAAACCCTAGTTTAGATGGGGCTTCACCACTTGCAAATTGACAAACTTGGAAATGCGAATGAAGGGCGAGGTGCTTGTGAAATATAATAAAGCAATAGGTAAATACAACTATTCAAAATGTCTAATGAACCATTAAGCAAAGTCCATTGATACACTTGTCCAACATATGATTTAGCAACTATCTATGGATATGGAGACTAATAGATATAGAGACCCTATGTTTGTCTAAGATTTGATTCAATAATTAGGAACATAGAGGAAACTAAGAAAAACAAAACCACTCGTATCTCGTTTGAATTCCATTGTAGTATCAATAGGAGGGAATATCTCTATCTTAAGGTGGCCAACTTGTAATGAGGGGTGTAGCCACACTTGTACTTCACTCACTCCAACACTTTTGCAAGGTTAGGGAAGCCTAAACTCTAGTGAGGGTTCTTTAATTGAAGATTTTATATCAAACACATGCTTATTTAATTGACTAGCAATCATGGCCATATGATTTGTAGTCATTGAATACAACCCAGAGAAATGTATATTGTGTTGTATGATCTTGAAGCTTAAACCTTTCCACTTCCCTTTATTGTAACAAACCTTTGCTCATATCACATCACCAATTCGTGTGCATTTCTTCTTCTCTCATCCCTTTATCATAGTATGAAGGCTTTGGTCGAAGTGATTACTTCATCATCGCCACCACCACCATGTGCATACCTTTAAATGACTCTACAAATTGGGCTAGCCTCATCATCAATTGACCTACTAACACAAATGCAAAACAAAGTTATATTTTAGTTCTAGAATGCCCACCCATTCCAATTCCAAAGGAAACAATAACAAGCAGAAGAGGAAGGCATGGAATATGATCAACTATTGTCACGATTACATTGTTAATGAAAATAAAATGCTACAAGGATAAATGTATTTACATCAATTGCTCTTGGCATCCATTTCATTGCCATTGACACACCATTCAATGATGGTGGTTATGCCTCCTATTCTGGCCAATTATAATAAGCTCACAAAACCTATGTAGGAAGCCCAAATATTGAAGCATTCTCCATGTGGTCACCTAGAGATTAATGTCTTTATCTATTGACTTAATTCGTTGGAGCCATTAAAACCTTCCATTAACAAAAGTTGGGATGAGCTTTCTTGTAAAAATACATTATTGAAAATGATTTCTCATAGCTCAGAGAATAAAATGTATATCATTCAATTTGATGACATATAAACAAAAGCAATTGATGTTATGAAGATTATCAAACAATAATCCCTTATGCTGCGTTGTTATTTCTAGATTTAGTGTAATTTAAATATATAGCTTGCACAAAAAATCTAATACAGATGGATGCGGTGGTTTGCAATCAAACTTGAGGAAAATAAAAATCAATGAACTTGTACGATTGGGCTCTATTACACTTTTCAAAATATTTATTTGTATTAGTACAATAACATTAATTACCTTGTAAATACACTTTATTCAGAATAAAATTACAATATTAAATTCATGCACCTCATTTATTTCAAACTAAACTAATTCATTTCAAATGCACGTGTTTGATGGGTGTTCATATACCAGCTTAGATCCAAATCATAGGCTTTATCAAGCGCCGAGAGGGATCAATCTCTCGAGGTGCAAACCTCTAGAAGTACTAATACAATATTAGAACCAATCAGTGTAGCTACTAATTTGTGCATTAATATTAATACACCATGCACTGAAATCTATGCAAAAAAAAGAGTTTAAATATTTCATCTTATTTAAGAACATGAAAAAAATATTTTAAAAAAATAAAAAGATTTTATAAATAATTTGTAGTTTCAATTTCTTGCATATACATGATAATTTAACTATAAGGATTTTATAAATCCTTTTAGTTTCCATTTCTACCCATACATAGGCTTAATAAACAGAAAAACCATACACAAAGAGATATAGAAATGTATTTATTATTTATTTCATTTAAATTTACAGAACAAACATACCTTAAGTGTCAACTCACTTGGAAATGCATTTATTGTTATTATCTCATTTACATATTGAGAATGTGTTTAAACCAAGTTGATGAAGAACAGATACATATGCGAGTCTTGTGATATGTATGGGAGGTTTGCTATAACGATGCTTTGTATAATTTATTACATCCCTTAATCCCATTAGATAAGATCTGAAAGCACTCACACCTTCCTGAAAATGAATATTCGTATATTTGTATAAATCAATATAAATTACAATTAAATTTTATTATCAAATTTGTTTATATAATAATAATAATAAACTAACCTAAAACTTAGGTTTGATCTAATGAAAACTCCATTTACTTCATCTGAACCACCACAACAACCAACAACCAGGATAGCAAAATTTTATACACTATATAATAACTAAATATACCAATTGAAAATAAAAATTTAATACCAAAACATAGTCAATAGAGTGATCAGAACAGTTCTTTCATGGCTAGTAGAGATCTAGCTTACATGTTACATTAGTGCGGGCATCCATAATATAGTCAGTGTGAAGGGAATTTATTGGAATTGGATTGTCGATCGGAAACAGAGTTGCAACCAAGAAAGCCGAATGAGCCCGTGAAATCTTTGGCCTCTTCACTCATAAATCGCTGTAAACGTGCTCCCACCAACCTTCTTATAGAATCAGGGTATTTCCCCGATGTCAATGGCTCTAAAAATCTGGAATCCAAATACAATTTACACTTTACAGCTTCAAGAAAATATGAATCAAATCAAGCTTCAAGATGAATCAGAAGTGTACTGTGCATACCACCCAATTATGAAGTCAATTGCTCTCTGGTTAACCTGTTCATCAACCAAAGACTTCTTTGAATACGACACCATCCAGTTCATTACAAGTGCTATGCCAATGGAACCTTTTTGCTTCCCCTGCATTTTCTTTCAAAGAGTTAAAATCAAGAAATATATATATCCTTGTTTTTTCAGTTTTAATACCTAAAACAGAACATAACCCCACATGATATTTAGTCCTATATATTTTTACACTGGCGCTATGTGCAAGAAGCATATTATGGGTTACAATATTGTAAGGCTCTGTTGCAGAACTCCCCGCTGTACAGTTTTCAAATCTGGGCGAACAACGCCCGGGTGCGTGAAGGCCTAGATCGTAACCATATACTGAGAAGGTCAGTTGTTCGTTTATAGTTGTCCAATACTTCAAACGGTCTCTCAAAGCTCGAAGACATTCTTCCGTCATACAAGATTAGACAAACGTTACAAGATCTCCCTCATAGCCGGCATAATATAGACAAGATCTTCACAAACGTTACAACATCTCCTTCATACTCTATTATTTTTGGCCGACATAATATAGACAAACGTTACATCCACAAACGTTACAAAATCTCCCTCATATTGGACTGTAAAGCGCCTCTCTACCCAATAATAATATAAAAATAAAATTTGCAAATAAAAATTATATAATTTAATGTACAATCATTTTTAATGAGATTATCTCTAATTATTGCGAGCAACCTCGTTATAAATGACTACATATTAAATTATGTTAATTCATTTTTATATTTTTATTTACAAATTTTTTAATTATTATTATATATGAATTACATCATTAAAAGACTAATAATATGCATAGACATACAATTTAAAGAAAAAATATCTAACTTTATCAAAATATATTGGATATCCTTACAAGAGAGAATAAAGTTGTTCACCCATAACCAACCAAAATATATTGGATATCCTTACCAGAGAGAATAAAGTTGTTCAACCATAACCAACCAACGAATTACTAGTATTTCCATGAATTACCATATATTTGAAATTTGCCAAGGGATTGATTTTTTTTTTTTTGCATAGATGAAGGGTCGCTCAAACCTTGGCATATGTTGCATGCCTTTATTTCATTAGGGCTTCATGTCTTAAGAATGTAAACTCTTTATGTTTTGTGTGGTTTTGAATAGTGAAAAGCCTCTCCCATGTTTGATTAATTAATGATTTGAAATTTTGTCATTATCATTGATCTTTTATCAATCACCAGTCACAATTTAATAAACTTTTTTTTGTAAAAAATTAAAAATCTTGGATGTGAATATCTTTATTTCATTAAAAAAACACTATATAAATATTTTTGCATTTCAAATTTCATAAATTTTTCTTATCCAAGTTTTTCATATTTTTCATATTTCAAAATCTTGTATTTCATATATATCTAGGTTGGTGTATTTGTTGTACCATGTTGAACGTCTTTTAAATATCTTATCAAGTGATTCACTTGATGAACTATCAATGTGATTTTTTAAAGCAATTTTTGGAAGTGGTCCTACTGTAGTTGCAACTATCTGTTGAAAATATATTTACTAGTTCAAGGCTATGGATTACATTTGCCAAAAGTTTGAACAAGTACTAGTTGGATAACAGTAACATTTGAAGATTTGAAAACGATGAAATGAAGATAATGCAATTTCTAGAGAGGAATAAAGGTTGCAATTAAATTGGCTTTTGCAATCTTGACAAATAAAGTACAAGGAGTATTTTAAACAATTACTATTGTAATATGTCACATGGGCCCATGTAGCATAACTTTTGACTCCATTGTGTTGTTTGTACTATGGTGTTTGGCCTATGTACCACTACCCCCTGAGTTCTATGTGGCAAATTGTGTTAGAGTGCATGTACTATAAACCTTTATAAAGTCATCCATCCATACAACAAGGCTCCATGTACTATTTATCTTTTAGTTTTCAATGTCGTTGTTCTTCAATAATCAAATAAATTATAAATTAGTTGAGTTTGGTTTTATCAATCTTATTTTGCATGGTGCGAAATAATTGAAAACTACTATATTTATGACCAATAGCTACTAATTTTGTTAATTTTTGCCTTGAGTTGATGCATTTGACAAGAAAACATGAACAATAAAAAGGAAAATAGAAACATAAGTAGTAGGATTCACACCTAGCAGTTGTGATTGGTTGCAATTGTTTTTCAACATATTATGGGATGTGTATGTCATTGCTTGGATGAACCTTAAAATATCATTAGGCCACCTCTTTTTGTTTTGAAAATAGGGCATGCATTGCCAATGATTTGATACCTTCTACAATTGTTAGAGAGTGTGCTTTTGTTGTATTTGAAATAGTTTGCTAAATGTTCTTGCCCTGGAACTTAACATAGTATGATTAAGGTCATGAATGACGCATTGATCCTTGAGAGCTGTAAATCTTTACTTTGATTGGTGAAAAAAAATTATATTTTGGACATTTTGCCAATTCTTCATTTCTTTTAACTCCTCACACTAGCTAGTCTATGTTGACATTGAATATCTAAACTCTATGCAAGATAAAACTAACCAAGATAGTCAGGAGGGTTAGCTTGAGTTGTTGAATTCTATGAAATGCAAGCAAGAGGTCAAGGGGTCAAGTCTCGTGGTTGGATGCCTCTCTAAATATTGTGGGCCTTTATGCAATATTCTTGTTGCAATTTATGAAACCTAACTCAATCGAGGCATCCAATAAGGGTTTTTCATGATGTGCATTTCATCTGTGAAAAAAAAACCATCTAAATACCATCCTTGAAATATATATATTTTTGGTTATTTTAGTGTCTTAGAAACTTCCATAAGGTGCAACTTGTTCTTATGTCTTCTACTTTGTTATCTTATTTGCATATTAATATTAAGTCCATTAACCTATCACAACTTTGCTTTTCTTTCACTTTTCATTGTTGATGCTTTTTGGCTGATGTATGAGTCCTTTAGCCCTCCTTTCTAGCTATGTTAGTGTATTCTTCACAATTCTCTGAACATAGATTATTGAGAAGACAACCTTTGTCCTTGTGCACACTAATAAAGCATCTAACTTTCTTCTCATCTTGCTCAATTTCATGCCATAATCACTTTTAGCACTTCCCTTCATTTGCCACTAAAAATTGGGTATAAGTATAAATACCTTGGCTATGGAGACACTTTGATCAGTATTTGCTCATATTTTTGCTAGGCCTGGATATTCTTTTTCAATGGAATTTTTTGAATGGAATAAATCCCAAAAATCCATATTATTAGCTCAGAACAAAGAACACAAAATTTGTTCAATCAAGAGTCAAGTTGTAGCAACAATATGCATATGTTGACTTTTGCTTATTAAATTCATGGAAGATTTCTTTAAAACATTATTAAAATATATTCAACCTTTGTAAGATCAACCATGTATAGTTTTTTCTCCAATGGCGATCAACCATGTATAGTTTTTTTTTCCAATGGCGATCAACCATGTATAGTTGCAAGTGCTTTAAATGATTTGATTATATGAGGTGGACATAATGTTATTTTTCAATGAGTGGATGTAGTTGTTGAGTGTCTCCAGGATGTGGTAGATCAACACCACAAGGTGGATTCTCTCCTAAAAAATGGCTTATATGCCTACAACAACCATTAGAGTATCTCCCTCTATATTGCTCATTTTTTTAACCATTTTTTAGCAACTGCCCATTTCTTATATAACCCACAACTCTCTACTATATTTGTATCTTTCCCTCAGTTCTTTTTTACCATTGGCCTGTCCTTCTCTATATTGTCAATTTTAGGTCGCATAACAATATGTGGTTTCACAACTCTACAATGCATACAT
>LPNX010924111.1:0-61745 GCA_001517045.1 Pseudotsuga menziesii | reverse complement strand
TGATTATTGGGCCTAACCCGGTGGGGACATCAAGTGAGGCCCCAACATAGCCACCCAAGGATTTGACCCCGAGACCTTCTGCTAGCAAAACAACTCTCAACCACTTGAGCTAACCCACCGGGCTATATGTGTGTGTGTGTGTGTGGAGATGTCACAACTACATGCTCACCAATTAACAAGGAATCATTGAGCCTCTAAGTTCCTTTGGAAGGAAAATTTTAGAATCAAACCAAGAAATAACAATTGAGTTAACATCATGGTTCATAAAAACTTTAATTGAACCACCCTTAGACCATTCAATAGAAACCACACAACAAGCTCTTCATGACATTTGTTTTACTACTCTCTTTTTCACTTCATTGCATCTACTTCCCTTTTTATTTTTCCTTTCAGCATTCCTTTGCACCTTTTGAGGCAATTGCTAGTTGTGACCAATTGAGTCCATATTGAGTACAATATGCACACATGTTTAGTTCTTGCATGCATGGAACATATGGTAATGAACAATGTAAAGTAAAAGTATGTTCCTTTGTATGATAGTCCATAAAAGCATGTCCCTTCAAAGTTTAATTGAGAAGACTTAGAATTACACGTGGATAGTTTATTTTAAAACTTGTGTAAACAATTTTTTTGTTGTTGTATTGAGTAGGTTTGGAATAGGTTGGGAAGGAAGTTAGATCTAGTGCTTTGGTTTTTCTGACCAAGGTTCCAATTTTTTTTAAGGATTTATGATTTAATTATGGGCTTGATGAAGGATGATGTCATTTGTGGTTGACTAGTTTAATCAAATACGATTTTATTTATTTATTTAAGAAATATCCAATATTTAAAGTTAAAAAAATTATAATACTTGGGGCTATAAGCCCAATCTTTATTGATACAATCTAAAGACTCCAACGTGTAGCTACAAATACATCATTTTGTGTAGATAAAACTTGGCCATTTGAAATAACTTGTTGTTAGTTCATAAGATGGAAAACTTATGGTATTTCCTAATGCCTCTAGACCTTGGGTCATTAATATTAGTTCTTAGCCAATAAACACTTTAAGGTCATACTTTAGGACAAAAAATGCAATTTCAATTCTAGATAATATCTACAAGAAAGTCTGTCTACCTTAAGATCATCTCTATGGCTAACTCAAATGTGTTTATATGTTTTTTAGCAACATCTAACCTTAGTTCCCTAAATGAAACTAAATACTACCCGGGATTGTAGTTTAACCTCTGAAAGCAAGCTTAAAATTATGTATGAAAAACATGAAATATATAATAATTAGAATACATTTTTTTTTTATAAATATTTTTCTAGATAATATTGTTTGTGAAAGCGGGAGGTTAAAAATTCTCATCCATATTAGAAGGGATTGTATTATTAAAATCACTATCACATATAAAGTTTTTGATGCTCATGAACTCTTTACTATTTTGCAAGGGATTCAACATTAGTAATCTTACCAGAAGTGTTCCATACAAGTTGCTCAATTATCTCAGTGGTTGAAAAAAGTGAGGGCTCTATATGAATAGTTTTCAATATTATAGCTTCAACATATTTTGAGAGAATTCAATATAGAGGTTGATGCCTTATCTAAGAGGGACCTCTGTTGTGTTGATGACATAATTTATTTTGAAGAATTTTTAAATGGCAGTATGTTGCATATAGTATTTGTCCCTATTTTTAGCATAGGGCCTAGTTGATGATTCATCACTCACTTTTTGTGATTCAACCATCACTGTTTGTTCTTCTTTTTGTTACCTAAGTGTTACGACTTGTAATCAATATGTTCTTAGAATTTTCTCAGTTGATCTCCCTTGTGATAGGATCTTGGTCTTATTGTTAACTAGTGTTTTTTCTGGAACTTCTCACACACCCTTTTGATGCTCATGTTTTGAATTGAATCTTTTTGTTCCAAGGTGGCCATATGTATACTATGTTTCTTAATAGAATATAGAGTATATAATTTTTTTTATTGAAAAAAACCCTTTTGAGAAATACGTAAAAGCATATATATATATATATATATATATATTAGACAAGTTACATATCATCAAAATGTTAATGTACCAAATTAGAAAGTAGACCAACCTCAAAACATGAGTTTTTAAGTCTTAATAAGTTTATCACTACATTGTATGTCCTATTCATCAACGAGCTAAAACCTTTGAACTAGAATGTGCAACATGGGTATCTTCCACGAACCAAATTCCATATCACATCTAATTTGACATCCTACTTTTTAAGCTGAGCCTAAATGTCATCCAATTGCATAAGAGTTTCATTGTCTACTCCATGTTTCTTTGATAGAATCCTACCAATTAAGGCCTTCATATGTCAATATAAGGTAACAAACTTGAAATACTTGGCTTCCTTAGCGTTTGAAGTTCTTGTATCAAGAACCTAGTTTCCCATGGCTTGCTCGACATCTTCCTTTTGTAGATGGTCTTTTCCAATTTGACCTCTTCCTTTGTTTGTTATATCTCCTCTTGAATGTATATCAAGATTTCTTGCCAATATGCTTTAATCGATTCCTTTGGATCTTGAGTGACCTGAACATAGAGATGCGCTTGCTCCCTTAGAGACCACACTTTACTCAATTGTTGCTAGCCATTCTTTCCCAATAAGGGGAACCCTCTAGTAAAAGCTGGTAATAAGTTCTAAGCATAAAAAAAATCCCACATGTTTCGAAAAGAGATAAATATACCAATAATGCACCATGAATAGACTCAAACATTAGTCAATCTAAAAAATCCATGATAAATATACCAATAATGCACAATGAATAGACTCGAACATTAAGCAATCTAAAAAATCCATAAATCCATTTTGATTATTTCATTTAAGTTACATTGGTTATAATTTTCATATACAAATTTATATTAAATATTTAGAATTTTACTTATTAATTTGTTTGGTCATAATAATTATATAATAATCCAAATTAACATTGTAAGTCACCTCAAATTGAAGTATAACACTGAGACTTGTTTGTATTAACTGTACATTACTTACCCTAGTACCCACTCTGGTTTAGAGCCTGGCCGCTAATATGTCATCCGGCGGTTATCTAAGAAGTGGAAGCTCTAGTTGTTTATAATGCTAATGATTTGCGCTTGTTTGCTGCTGAGAAACATAGCTATTTGTTCCATCACATTCTCTAAAACTACCCCTTGGTCATTTCAAACAATACAGAGCCCAAAATCCAAACAGGAGCCGCACAGTAGAACCCAGTGGCATAGCTCTGCTTCTTTGCTGACACAACATTGCCTTAATGGAGTGGTGGATCTGAGAGAAGGAAAGTGCCTTGTTATAGCTCAAAATGACACATCTTTTCCTGTGACCACTTCCCCATGTTTCCGTCGCATGTCGACACTTCCATGACGACACTTCATGAAAGTCATTAAAAAAACACCTAACTTGGAGGACCCATATCTAGAATTCTGTAACTATGTTTGACCTCATCTCTACACTGATGGAAAGATATTTCAGTTAGCTAAAACTTTCCAGAAGACACCAAAGTCTAAAAATGCCCAAAAATACCATTAAAATGAGATTGTTTGATGCATATGTGAATTGCCTTAAGGAAACCCATGTATGTGTTGAGGTCTGGAAAATCGTAGGTAACAACAGTTAGGGATTCTCCCCAATAAATGTTCCCAACTAGCCCATTAGTTTTTGGTATGGGGAATCCATCTGATTTACGGTCTGGCTACCGTAGGTGAAGTAACAAATTAAAAATGTTTTACCAGTTACGACCCGGTCCACCGTGTATATTTTTAGTTTTTTGCGTTTAAGTTATGACGTGAAAGTGCCTATCTAAAAATGCAAATTGATAGAGATGATGAGGAGTGTCACAATGTGATGTGCAGGTTCTTACCTCTTGTCTTACCTCTCTCGCATCTAAATCACAAACAACAAGAAACTAACTATAACTAACTAACCTATCCTTGGGGAGCAGAATTATCAGTTATCAATGAGTAATGTATCCCTCTGCATGTATTAAGAAAAATTACAGATAGCTGTTACTTATTTCAAAACACATGAACATTAATAGAAATATGAACGACAATATAGCTTATTGTTTATGACAACCTTCATTACTCACAGTGGAAATTTCACAGAATAAACTAGAAGACATTCATAACATGAACAAAAATTCAATGAGTTAGAATGATCTCACAGTTAATGGATATAAGCTGAAAACGAAATAGTTCACATTCAACTGATCCATAGCAAAGCATTTGAAACATTCCACCAAACTTTCTCCAGCAGAAACTTGTAATTCTTTATTGTAAAAGGAAGTAGTTCTTCTTACAATATACTCTCAAAAATGGTCTGGGAAAGAAGTCCTTCTACATCTAAACTCTCCTATATTTATACAAAAAAGCAAAACCTTTGGGCTGCCCCTCAATGACTTTTGGGCTTCCCCAACCTCTCAATCCCAAAATTTTGTCTTGTAGTGTGTGCTCATGATTTATACAATAAATTACATTTCAAAACAAAAATATTTTAAAACACTTTATGAAGAGGGGCCCGCTTGGTCGTTGATGAACTTTTTCCATGCCTGAGCCTCTACTGCTATACCTTCAAATCCGGAGGGTTCAAGAAAATGGATATTTATCTCATATTTGGATGCCTGGTTCCTTACCCCTCCTATTCTTGCAGGACTGAGGCACAGCTGATCCTCCAGGAGGTGTATACTTACAGCTACATGTGCGACTGCATTCTTTAAGATCTGTTCATCTAGATCCTTTACTTGTTGGATCTCCTGCTCCTCTTCCTGGTATCTATTTTGTAGATGCTCTATAAACAATTTATGCTCTGGTATTGAGTCCATTCTTCTCTCTGCTGAAAACTGGCATCTATTGTACATAGCAAGCACCCTCCTGCAGTATTCGGCACATGCTCCCCTTGTTTTCTTTACAGTTTTCTTGATTACTTCCGCAACATTGATTGCAAACTCCAATAAATCATATTCCTGCTTTAAACTCTGCTGGTCTTTAATTGGTAGCTCTGTAGGAGGTTCCTCATTTGTTTCTATCCACACTATTCTTCCCGTCAGAATCTCCAGAATCTCTTAAGATCTGTGCAAAAAATAAGACGTAGTGTCCAAAATTTCCTCTAACATGCTATCTATTTATAAAATCTTACATCTTTCTTCCTCAACACACATTTGCAAATGGTGGATTTTCCTTCTCTGAGTTAGAACACGTTCTTTTAAAGGCTGGAAGTCCATCTTCTGTTCTATAGCATCCTTCAGTGATGCCGTCAATGAAGCATTCTGTTCTTCCAAGGCTGCCACCTATATTTGATATTTCTTTTCTCTTTCTTCCATGGCGGCCTTCTCTATTTCCAACTCAACAATTCTGCTTAGTAACTAGTCCTTCTCTACACTCAGAGTTTCATAGGACACCTGAATGTCATCTTTCTCAGTTTTCAACACTTGATGCTCTAGCTGTAGCCTTTGTAATTCTGCTAAGTTGTTATGAGCATCCTTTTCTGTTTTCTCTACAGAGACTTCTAAAGCCACCTTATTTGCCTGCAGAGTCTGGAGTTCTATCTTTGAAGTCCTCACTTCATTCTGCATGTCCTGATATTTCCTCTTCAACTTATGACCTTCATCCCTCTCTTTCTTCAGTGTTTCTTTTAATTGAGCTACGTTCTTTCTTGACTACTCAAGATCCGTCATCAACCTATCTACATTATCTTCATTAGCTAGGGTTAATGCCACCCTAGCTCTTGCTATCAATCTTGGATCTGCATATGTTCCATACACCAAAGTCTTATCAATTATCATCTTTTCGGATTGTCCTCGAGTTTCAACCTTTTTCTCGGTTCTTTTAACAATCCTTTTCTTCTCCTTGTCATAGAAAATAGTACCGAATTAGGTACCTCCTCCCCTTATTTAGGGATGAAAGGAATCAGGTTCATTCCAGAAAACAAAGCTTGCCCTATTGTGCTTCCAGAAGATGCAACAGGCTCCTGGGGATCATGATTATCATGTCAATGCCCTTGATCTGTATGATCATGTCCCCCCTATGTATCCATCTGTACAGTAGTCTGTTGGTATTTTTAAGATCCTGTTAATCTCAGACCTTCACTTTCTTCTTGTCTTTTCTTTATCTATGGTTCTTCATTCCTCTTTCTCTCCTCCTCTTCCTTCTTTGTTGCTTCCTTTGCAGCTCTCTTTCTTTCTTCTTCTTCATTCTCCAGCCAACTCTCTGCCTCTTGTGCTAGCCTTCTAGCATCTTCTTCCCTCTTTTTGGCCTCTTCTTCTTCTGTTGTCTAAGTCTTCTGTGCAGTTTTGCCTTTTCCACCCACAGTACTAATTTTCTGTTTAAATCTCTTCTTTAGGGTAGTCATGTTCTTTGCACTCCTGAATGTTTCCTTGTCCTTGTCCCAGAAGTTGGTATACTCAAAATGAATGCTTGCCTCTTTGTAGTGATCTGCTACCTTATTTCGGGAGTCATTCCTGTGAAAGTTCATTTCACCAAAACAGAAGTGCTCCAACTCCTGCACAAATTCTGCAGTCTGTTTTACCTTTGAAAACTTATAACTCCCCAGCCAGAAAGGTATGGCAGGATATGCTTCCTTTTTATGCTCGAACAAGAAACTCCCCACACCATCAATATATACCTGCCTAACTGCCTCTTTATGTAGCACATAATCAGTGGCATATTTAGGGAGTAGAGTAGGTGCTCTGGAACCCCCATACATTCTGATATACATTCCTTCCTCAGTTAAATAATAGTCTCCATATTCCTCAATGACTTTGAACGCCTCTTCGGACATGCAGTTGCATTCGGTCAAGAAAATTAAAGTGTACAAAGGCATGATGAAGTGTTCACATATTTCTCTGTAGTAGATATAGTATTTGTGTGTACAAAATAATTTATATGCAGTGTATACCGAGGTCCTGTCCCTATCCCAATTACACCTCAAGGCTGGAAAAGACTGGGTACATAGTATACAGTCAACTAGGATAGAGTTCATGTAGAACTCTAATTTCTTCTGTGACACCCCTCCCAAAGCTGAAGATATGCATACAGAGAGGCTATTGGACACTATGTTTGCCCAATTGAATATGGTTCCTTGAGTGGCCACGTAGAAGATAATTGGTATCCATCCTAATTTGAAGCTTTTTCTGTGAGCTCTCCCAAAAATCCTATTCAGCATCAATGCGATAAATCTATAGGGAGTCCGAAGAGTAGATGTATCATATTCTTCTGAAGTCCTGGTTCGAAAGGTCTTCCCTAGTATCATCATTCTTTTAACTTTTTCTACCAGGTCCATATCTGTCTCTTTCAACCAGCTTTCTTTTAAGTAAATCTGAGCAGGAGGCAGATGATATGCCATGGAGACATAAGCAGGGCTGTATGCAATGTAGCCCTATTTAGCAGTATTTTCAAGGATCATCGTAGTTACATCTGCCCTAGGAAGAATCCAACCGATCACCTTTGAGCACGGGAAAAACTCAAGTCTTGTGGCTACTTTCATAAGAGCCAATTTCTCAATGTTTGCATAAATAGCCAGCTCTTTGAATCCTGTATCAGGCACATTCTGATTTGCAATCATCCTGTATATTTCCCCCCATTTATAATCCGGTTCGACCCCGATGGTAGCTTTGGTATCTTCATATATGTATTCAACCCTGGTGATGATCTCAACCTCTGGTTCTCCTTCAACAACTAGAGCCTTCTTCTTTTGTCTTTTAGACATATCTCCTCTGCAGCAATCACCCTGTCATAAACATAGCATGTTCTTAGACCATTTAGCTTTTACCAAGTGAAACAATAATAACAAAAAATCGTACCAATCTATTTACCTCTTCCATATGCATTCTGAAAAATGAACTATACACAGTATTAATGCATGAAAATAAAAATGATAAGGCAGAAAAGAAAATCCTACGGTTGTGTCTTAAAATCCTCTAAGTTCACTGTCTGTAACTAAAAGCACGGCCTCGGTAGAACAGTCTCTTTCTTTTAATCCGGACCGCCTTCGAAATAATCTTACTCCTTCAATAAAAGCATGGACCACATTGCTGCAACTGCTAAACCTCAAAACGCTAGACCCTATATTGTGGTTCCTCATCTAGAAAACCCTAACTAGACCAAAACCTTGAAAACCTCCACAATCCTACGAAAATAGGGTAAACGCATACAACAGTTTAAAAAACCCCTAGATGGCCATGAAGAACCAAAGAATGGGTGGTGCATACAGTGTAACGCTTGTCTCCACCAACCCCCAAATCTTTCAGACAGGAGTAATGTGTACATAACGGCTCAATCACGCGGGCTCAAAAGAAAAACTCGCTCAAGCAAACTGTAACAGTTAAATTCCCCGACCTTAAAATGTTATGCAAGTATACAACAAAGAAAAAAAAAACTTTAAGCGGGCAAACCTAAACTCACGGAAAAACCTAAGTGGGAAAAATCTATCCAGGAAAAACCCACGGTTTCAATCAACCAATAAAACAAAACAACAAGGTCGTGGATTGCCTACCTGGCAAAAATGCAGTGCAGTCGATGGGATGACCCAAAACCTCCACGGTAGCACGCCAACGAGTGAAATCCAAACAACTAGACACCTGAAACAGTTCAATCGACAAGGACCGGAGCAAACGCGATTTTTTCAACACAGATAATAAAAAAAAATGCTCCACCTCTATATATAAACCCTCAGTAAAAAGAGTTGGCGGGAAAACCCTATCGACGGATGAAAACACTAAACGTCGGGAGGACAGTTCAATTGGCAGCCGCAACGGTAGACAACAAACAAACTATGGGTCCTGTGAGACTATTAAGTCTATTGGCGTTGGAGACTCTTAACGCTAAGGATCGATGATTCAAACTTCAACAATTCCACAGTGTCGGCGATTCAAACCTAAATGTTGCCGTAGTGTCAACGATGCCGAGCACTATCATCACGACGATTATGTATCGAAGATCGGAAACTTTAACCACTAAAGCATTGGCGATCGAAAAACTATTCTTCGGGTCACTTATCAACTTTCTTTCGAAACGTCGGTGACACAGAGGACAAGTCCTCCGATCCACTGTCGAAAATCGTTTTGATAGCGATAAACAAAAAAAAAAAACAAGTCATCGACAGTAAAAAAGGTTTAAACAATAAAAAAAAGGAGATAAAAGCCACGGATCGGTGAGAAACAGAGCTGTCCATTGGGACGTTTGCCATTTCCCTTCCGAAATGTCGGTGGCATAGAGGACTAATGCCTCGACTCATTCATCAATTGACCTCCGACAGCGATAAACAAAATCATTGAAAAAAATAGAAGTGTTAAGTGCTCAAACAAAAGGCTCTTCTACTGGGCCACTGTAATAGCAGATCATTTACCTTCCGAAACAGTGGAAAAAAAGTCAACTAATCCTCCGACCTCCCAAAGATCAATTTAAATATAAAAAACTGGACTTCCAGGATAGATTTAAAGAAATCAAACAAACCTAGACTAGATAAAATAAAAAAGGAGGGTCCAAAATTTTAAAAAAATTTGGGAACAATTGTTACAGTTGCAACAACTGGCGACTACCTGGCGAACATAGATCTCTGAATACTTTCTTCTTTGATCAACTGACTGTTTTGACAATAAATACCAACATGCTAAATTCTTCTAGATGTCTGGATTTCCCAAATGGAAGATGTATGCACTTTAATCATTGATAATAGTCCAATTTAGGGAAAATGGAAACCAAGATTTCAAAGTCTAGATAACTCTTTTGAGGCCAAGAATATGAGTTTCATTTTTACCTCTGTCTTCTGGTAGCTTCCAGCTTAGACACCATGGGATTGTAACATATGGTAAACAGAAATATTCGTTTGTTCCTCATTCCCATGCCATTTTGCACTTTTGTGCTTTTGGACTTTTGTCCTCTTTTGAGTCCTCATGCATGCCTTCTTTCTAAAAATTTTATTCAGGCTCCTCTATCCATAGTGCCCTTTTGTATGAGAGATGTATTGATTTTCAGCTCATGGACGGAGAAGAACTTTGGCAATCTTGTACTAATATGGCTCAATACTTTGTTTGGATACATATTGCTTTCTTAGGAGATTTTGACTCTTATTTGACTTTTGACTTTCAATTCCTGGCATGGGATCATTTAAATGTAATATACTGTTTACCTTGCTTCCTCTCCATGGGTCTTTTGCTGTCACCCCCTAAGACATTTTAAATGTGAGATGGATGGAGCCTCGAAATAGTATTCCAGACCTTTTGATCCTGAGTTATTTTACAAGGATTAAGTAGGACTTCAATGTGTTCATAGCCATTTAGGAAAACTGCTAAACTAGAAGAAGTTCTTTCAAATAAATCAATAGTACACAGTCTTGTAATCAAGGATTTTAGTCAATCCAGAATTCTGATGAACTCCATACAACCAAAAGTTGTACTTCTTTATTAAAATGAATCAAACCCTAACCAAAACAAACAAAAAATAAAACAAAACAATCAGTTTATTTATGTACAAGATAACCAACAATTAAAAATAAAGAAAAATAAGGTTTGAGAACTAAACCATTAATTGGTAAGTTCTCTTCCCACCCCTGTAAGTCTTGCAACTTGTAAGTTGAGGGGCCATGTTTTGCTGCGATTTTAAAAGGGCCTACCCATAACTGTTGAAACTTAGTGTGCTTTCCCTTTTCATCGTGCAGATGATCCCACTTAAGAACTAGGTCTCCTACTTCGAATTCTTTGTTTCCAGCTTTATGATTATCAAACCAATGTTTCACCACTTCCTGTTGATGCTTAAATCTTTCTTTGTCTTTGGACCTAGACTCTTCCGACTTCAAAAGATTATAGATTCTAGTCTGTAGGATTTCGTTATCGATACCTCTAGATTCCTGAGCTATTATGGAAGATGATAACAGAACGTTGGGAGGAAGACTGGCTTCTTTTTCGTAAACAAGAGTGTATGGTGACACACCTAAGGAATTATTGGGTGTGACTCTATCAGCCCAAAGAGCATTAGGTAATGCTAAATGCTAACTTCTCTGATTTCCTATTACAATTTTCTTTAAAATCCTAATCAAATTCTTATTTGTAGATTCTGCCAAACCATTTCCTTGTGGGTAATAGTTTGCAGAATAATGCAACTTGATTCCTCTTTCATTAGCGAATGCAGTTAATCTAATAGAAGAAAAGTAAGTAGCATTATAAAAAACCAGGGAAATTGGAACCCCAAACCTGGTCATAATGTGATTTTGTAAGAAATCCATGACTGCATCTTCATTTACTTTGCGTAATGGAATGGCCTCGACCCATCTGGTGAAGTAGTCAGTTGCTGTCAAAATGTACTTGTGCTGCAAGGAAGAATTTGGGTTTATTTCTCCAATGATATCAATTCCCCATTGTTCGAATGGTTCTGTTATCATCACTTGTTTTAAAGGCCCTGCTGCTTTAGCTTGTCTTCCACCACCTCTTTGACAAGCATCACACTTTTTGACATGAGCATGAGCATCCTTAAACAGTGTAGGCCAGTAATATCCGGCTCTAAGAATCTTATGGGCTCTTGTATCTCCAGAAAAATGACCTTCTTTGCATCTTCTTGTTCTAAGCATATGAGAAAAACTCCATCATAATTCTTTCTGAATAATACTCCATCAATTATTTGATATGAAGCTGATTTCAGACGTAATGCTCTTCATTGTTTGGAATTCCAATGTTCCGGAAAATATCCTTCTTGAAGGTAATGAACTAGGTCCTGATACCAAGAATCTAGAGCTGTGAATAGGGGACATACATCCACCATATGTAACTCAGCTTCATTATCCCAACTGTTTTCTTCATTGTATTTACCTTCAGCCATTAGTTTACACAATCCTTTCCCTTTTACTATGGATGCTGGTTTGAACTCAAGATCATATTCTTGTAAGGTGGTTACCCAGTTGCCTCTTCTTTCTCCTAATTCCTTTTGTACAAAAAGAGATCTTACAGCTGGGTGTGGAACTATTACCTTAGTACGGTTTTTAAGTATATATGGCCTGAATTGCTTTATCGCTTTAAAAACTGCATAAGATTATTTATCAACAGCTGGATAATTCAATTCAGCTCCCTGCAGACCAGTGCTCATAAATTATATGGGGTACTCATCTCCCCCATCTTCCTTCTGTGTAACCACTGCTGCCAATGAATCATCGAATGCAAAAGTGTACAGAATAAAATCTTTTTGAAATTCGGACTTTTGAGTGATGGTGCATGAGCAATAGATGTTTTTATATTACTGAATGTGTTCTTACTAAATGTTTTTATCTTACTGAATGCGTTCTTTTCCACATCAGTCCATTTGAATTGTACACTTTGTTTAACCATTTGCTGCAAAGGTTTGACAATTTGAGCAAAATCTGGTACAAACCTTCGCACAAAATTAATTGTCCCCATGAATGATTGCATGCCCTTTTTGTTATGGGGTAAAGGGATCTGTTTTATGGATTTAATCCTTTCTGGGTCTATAGAGATCCCTTTCTTAGAAACAACATGACCCAATAGCTTTCCTTCTATGACCGCAAACACGCATTTTTTAGGATTTAGTGAAATACCATATTTCTGACAACGCTTGAAAATTTGTTTCAGAAGGGATCTATTTTATGGCTTTAATCCTTTCTGGGTCTATAGAGATCCCTTTCTTAGAAACAACATGACCCAATAGCTTTCCTTCTATGAACGCAAACACGCATTTTTTAGGATTTAGTGAAATACCATATTTCCGACAACGCTTGAAAATTTGTTTCTGATGGAATGCATGTTCCTCTCTCTTTTTTGAAAATATTGTGACATCATCGAGATATACCACAACACTTTGGCCAATCATATTGTGGAAAGCTATATCCATGGCCCTCTGGAAAGTAGTTCCAACATTAATGAGTCCAAAAGGCATTCTTCTATAACCAAAAGTTCCCCACTTGGTTCTGAATGTGGTTTTAAGCCTATCCTCTTCAGCTACTAATACTTGATTATAGCCAGAGAATCCATCTAGTAATGAAAACAATTCAGAACCTGAAACCATCTGCAGTATTTGCTCCATGGGTGGGACTGGATAGTTATCTTTATCTAACGCACGATTGAGTTTTCTGAAATCTACACAGAGCATGATTTCTCCTGACTTTTTCCTTACTGGCACCAAATTCGAAACCCATTCTGAAACCCATGCCCTTTTTGTTATGGGGTAAAGGGATCTGTTTTATGGCTTTAATTCTTTCTAGGTCTATAGAGATCCCTTTCTTAGAAACAACATGACCCAGTAGCTTTCCTTCTATGACCGCAAACACGCATTTTTTAGGATTTAGTGAAATACCATATTTCCGACAACGCTTGAGAATTTGTTTCAAATGGAATGCATGTTCCTCTCTCTTTTTTGAAAATATTGTGACATCATCGAGATATACCACAACACTACAGCCAATTAGATCGTGGAAAGCTATATCCATGGCCCTTTGGAAAGTAGCTCCAACATTAATGAGTCCAAAAGGCATCCTTCTGTAAGCAAAAGTTCCCCACTTGGTTCTGAATGTGGTTTTAAGCCTATCCTCTTCAGCTACTAATACTTGATTATAGCTAGAGAATCCATCTAATAATGAAAACATTTAAGAACCTGAAACCATCTGCAGTATTTGCTCCATGGGTGGGACTGGATAGTTATCTTTATCTGACGCATGATTGAGGTTTTTGAAATCTACACAGAGCCTGATTTCTCCTGACTTTTACCTTAATGGCACCAAATTCGAAACCCATTCCGAATGTCTGAATTTGAATATGATCTTAGCATCCAACAACTTTTTCACTTCACTTTGAATTAAAGGTTCCAGCTTCGGATGCATCTTCTTCAAAGGCTATTGGTAAGGCTTGACTCCAACTTTAATCGGGATGACATGTTGTATAATATTTGTGTCATAAGTTTTAAGCTCTTCATATGTCCAGTCAAACACATCTTTGTACTGTTTGAATAGACTAATGAACTTACTTCTTTCGCCCGGAGAACAACACTTTCCCAAATTTACATATCTGGGTTCAACTTCAGTCCCCAAATTTATTAGCTCAAATTGCAAGGATGAGCTATGAGTCTTGACATTCGCTGGTTTTCTGAACTTGTTGTTTAAGTCAAACATTTGTTCCAAGGTCCTGACTCCCTTAGGAATAAAGTTCCCAAATTTTAATTCTGCTTGATGTTCTTCGTCATCTATTATTGCTCCTTTAAAAGTCTCAGCATTCATTAAGCATTCCAAAATTTGTTGATCATCGTCAAAAACCTGTAGATTTGTGAGCATATCTGGAACAGAAGGCCTGAAAAGTAATTCAATAGAGAATCTATTGTTAAAATGTACGAGCCTTGCAGCTGAGGTAGTTAGTAAATTAGCTGTTGCATTCTTTAATCTAGGAATGGATACAATGTTGAATGCATGAAAGTTTATAAGCAAATCCCGAACTTCATTTTGATAGGCTTTTAAATGTGGTGAAATACAGTGTATCTTATTTCAAATTTGCTTAACAACAATTTCAGAGTCTCCATATACTTTCAGATTTTTCACTTTCAGTTCTATTGCCTTTTTAAGTCCCTGAACTAGTGCTTCATACTCGGCTGTATTATTTGTACACTTGAATTCTAATCTACAAGAAAGAAAATGTTTATTTTTTCTTGGATCAATTAGGACACAGCCAGCTCCTGATCCTTCCAATGTTTTAGATCCATCAAAATAAAGGGCCCAAAAACTATCTACTTCTACTGAACTTGAATTAAAAACTACATCTGAAACTAAATCTACTATTTTACAGTCAATCTCATCAGCCCATGAAAATTGAAGGAGATCGGGATGGGTGTCAGGTGTACTGCTGGCTTCTTCAGCTTGGTAATTTCCTGGTTCCAATTCAATGAAGTAATTTCCCAACACAGAGTTTACTGGCTCATTCTTTCCTTCTAACTGAGTAACATTGTATTTCATTTGAGGCTCTCTTAAGACTTTTATCTGATTGGGACTTCCCCTATGATGCAACAATAAATGTGACCAATCTGATGCAAAGTATCCATCTAGCCTTGCCGACCAGTCTCGACTCAAAACCAGTCCATAAGCATCAAGTATGTCTGCTACTACAATGTCGATGTACTGACATACCCTCTCATCTATAGATATGTGAATGAGAACATCTTCCATTTCCCCTATTACTTCCACAGCTGTCCTGTCTAACTGAAGAACCTGCCAAGTAGATGGTTTAGGTTGTCCATTGATTTTCTTGTAGACTGAAAGTGGCATAACGTTGACTGATGCTCCTGAGTCTACTAAACAGTTGTGCACATTATAGTTGAAAATCTCAAAAGTTAGGAGAAATTCTAGGGTTTTATACTTAGACTTACCTCCCACACTTGCTTCACCAATTTCTTATTCAGGTTGGTTATTAGTGGGATGCTCTTCTTCCAGTACCTCGAGTGCTTTTAACAGTTTCTCTTTCTACTGAGGTACATTACACATTTCAAACAATTAGATATTTGCCTTAGCTTTTTTAATGTCTTCCATAGTATCATACCCCATCTCATGTTCTTTGAGATTCTTCTTGACATTATCAATCTTATCTTCAATAGGCTTCAGAGGCATGTTAATTTTCTTCGGATCTTGACTTGAAATGGTAAATTCAGGTATTTTAACAGTTGAAGTGTTCTTTTGTATTTTCTTCATATTTTCTTGAAGTTTCTTGATCTTAGGAAGTATTGACTTGTCTTCTTTTAACAAACTCTGACTTCTTGTTGTCACATTGGTTTCCGATGTTTCCTCTTGTTTCAGAGAATCTTCTTCTTCTGTATCAAACATTGAGACACAATCCCATAAAACCAAAGTATCTTCCTCTTGTTTTTCTGTAGATTGATTATCTTTTTCTTCCTCTTTACCAGTTTCTGCCAGTTTGGAATCCAATAATTGATTCATTACCAGTGTCATAGAATTTATCCATTGGGGGCAATTCTTCTCAGGATGAGGTTGTTGATGAAAAGTACAAAAATTATCCATGCCTACATCGGTTAAATTCATTGTTGCAGGACTGTGTGGAGGAGGCTTAGGGTGACTGTTGTCTTCCCTTTTCTTATAATAAGGCTTATATGATTTATGAGCTTCTTTCTCTTTCTCTAAATCTATCACTTTGTTGGATAACTTTTGCATAATCTTCAACATCCCTTCAGCATCTTGTGACCGCTCATCCTTAGGCTTAGTCAGTAATAAAGGTTTCTTGCTTCCAAAAGTCTTTTCTTCCTACCGCACAGAATAATTTTTTATGCTTTCCATTCAGCCTCCACCTTCTCAAATTCTTCATAAGTTTATGCTAATGTAGGTCTCACTGATCTCTTGGAAAACATGGCTAGATCAGGCCCAAGAGCTGAGGTATAGTATTCTATCAAAGCATTTTTAGATGGCTTATTTACTACAATAAAATTGTTTAGGTAAGCAGCAAGTCTTTGAGTGAAATCATGTACTTTTTCTTTTCTTTCTTTCTTTAGAGCACACAACCCTTTCATTAAGGCTGCATGAGTTTTCTAAACTGCATATTTACTTCTAAACGTTCTCTCAAATGTGTTCCAATCCATGATTGAATTTCCAGGAAGTACAAAATACCATGAGGCTGCTTTTCCTTTCAGAGTGTGGGGAAACAATCTACACACTACATCTTCATGATTCCCAGCTCGTAATCCTTCTATAGCCAAGTAAAAACTTTGTAAATGATCATTTACCAAAAATCCTTCACTTGGTTCAAACTTAGGTAACATTTCGTCAAAATATTGAGGTAAATCATGCAAGGGAGGTGTCAAATTTAAAATGTGACCTAGCTCTCCAAGCAGGTGGTGGAGGTGGTTGGTTTGCATTTACATTAGCCATGATTCTGAGTGGAGAATGACGTTGTGATTGAACATGGGTTCGACAAGGTGAACAGTAAGGTGAATCTGGATCCAATTGATTCAAAGGTTGGTCAACTTCTTGTAAGGCTGCTTCTACCAGTTCTTTAAGATATTCTACCAACACTGAGTCTTCTAATTGAGGGCAATCTTTCTTCTGATACTCTCTTCTAGGTAAGACATAAATGATAGGTAATCCTCCAATCTTTTTCGCATATGCCCTAGTGATTCTTCTTAAATCATCAACCACTTCGTTATCTACATGATACAGATACCCTTTCTCTTTATCTTCAGGAGTGGATTTGTGAAACAAACTACTTTCAGAACTGTCACTGGTGGAGTGATTTCAAGGAAGTGAGCTTCCTCGTCCAGCCATGCATTGGTGGCCCTCCTTCTAGCGCCAAAAAACTCTTGAGGCCTGGAAAATCATAGGTAACAACAGTTAGGGATTCTCCCCAATAAACGTTACCAACTAGCCCGTTACTGTTTGGTATGGGGAATCCGTCTGGTTTACGGTCTAGCTACCATAGGTGAAGTAACAAATTAAAAATGTTTTACTGGTTACGACCCGGTCCACCGTGTATATTTTTAGTTTTTTGTGTTTAAGTTATGATGTGTAAGTGCCTATCTAAAAATGCAAATTGATAGAGATGATGAGGAGTGTCACAATGTGATGCGCAGGTTCTTACCTCTTGTCTTACCTCTCTCGCATCTGAATCACAAACAACAAGAAACTAACTATAACTAACTAACCTATCCCTAGGGAGCAGAATTATCAATTATCAATGAGTAATGTATCCTTGTGCATGTATTAAGAAAAATTACATATAGCTGTTACTTATTTCAGAACACATGAACATTAATAGAAATATGAACAACAAGATAGCTTATTGTTTATGACAACCTTCATTACTCACAGTGGAAATTTCATAGAATAAACTAGAAGACATTCATAACATGAACATAAATTCAATGAGTTAGAATGATCTCACGGTTAATGGATATAAGCTGAAAACAAAAAAGGTTACATTCAACTGATCCATAACAAAGCATTTGAAACATTCCACCAAACTTTCTCCAGCAGAAACTTGTAATTCTTTATTGTAAAAGGAAGTAGTTCTTCTTACAATATACTCTCAAAAATGGTCTGGGAAAGAAGTCCTTCTACATCTAAACTCTCCTATATTTATACAAAAAAGCAAAACATTTGGGCTGCCCCTCAATGACTTTTGGGCTTCCCCAACCTCTCAATCCCAAAATTTTGTCTTGTAGTATGTGCTCATGATTTATACAATATATTACATTTCAAAACAAAAAAAATTTAAAACACTTTATGAAGAGGGGCTTGCTTGGTCATTGATGAACTTTTTCCATGCCTGAGCGTCCGCTGCTATACCTTCAAATCTGGAGGTTTCAAGAAAACATATATTTATCTCATATTTGGCTGCCTAGTTCCTTGCCCCTTCTATTCTTGCAGGATTGAGGCATAACTGATCCTCCAGGAGGTGTATACTTACAACTGCATGTGCGACTTCATTCTTTAAGATCTATTCATCTAGATCCTTTACTTGTTGGATATCTTGCTCGTCTTCCTGGTATCTATTTTGTAGATGCTCTATAAACAATTTATGCTCTAGTATTGATTCAAATCTTCTCTCTGCTGAAAACTGGCATCTATTGTACATAGCAAGCACCCTCCTGTAGTATTCGACACATGCTCCCCTCGTTTTCTTTGTAGTTTTCTTGAATTCTTCCGCAACGTTGATTGCAAACTCCAATAAATCATATTCTTGCTTTAAACTCTGTTGGTCTTTAACTAGTAGCTCCATAGGAGGTTCCTCATTTGTTTCTATCCACACTATTGTTCCCTCCAGAATCTCCAGAATCTCTTGAGATCTGTCCAAAAAATAAGATGTTGTGTCCAAAATTTCTTCTAATATGCTATCTATTTGTTAAATCTTACATCTTTCTTCCTCAACACACATTTGCAAATGGTATATTTTCCTTCTCTGAGTTAGAACATGTTCTTTTAAAGGCTGGAAGTCCGTCTTCTATTCTATAGCATCCTTCAGTGATGTTATCAATGAAGCATTATGTTCTTCCAATGCTACCACCTGTATTTGATATTGCTTTTCTCTTTCTTCCGTGGCGGCCTTCTCTGTTTCCAACTCAATAATTCTGCTTAGTAACTAGTCCTTCTCCACATTTAGAGTTTCATAGGACACCTGAATGTCATCTTTCTCAGTTTTCAACACTTGATGCTCTAGCTGTAGCCTTTGTAATTCTGCTAAGCTGTTCTGAGCATCCTTTTCTGTTTTCTCTATAGAGACTTCTAAAGCCACCTTATTTTCTTGTAGAGTCTGGAGTTATGTCTTTGAAGTCCTCACTTCATTCTGCATGTCCTCATATTTCCTCTTCAACTTATGACCTTCATCCCTCTCTTTCTTCAGTGTTTCTTTTAATTGAGTTGCGTTCTTTCCTGACTTCTCAAGATCCATCGTCAGCCTATCTACATTATCTTTAGTAGCTTGGGTTAATGCCACCCCAGCTCTTGCTGTCAATCTTGGATCTGCATCTGTTCCATACACCAAAGTCTTATCAGTTATCATCTTTCTGGATTGTCCTCTAGTTTCAACCTTTTTCTTAGTTCTTTTAACAATCCTTTTCTTCTCCTTGTCATAGAAAATAGTACTGAAGTCAGGTACTTCCTCCCCTTCTTTAGGCATGAAAGGGATCAGGTTCATTCTAGATAATGAAGCTTGCCCTATTTTGCTGCTAGAAGATGCAGCAGGCTCCTGGGGATTAGGATTATCTTGTCCATGCCCTTGATCTGTATGATCATGTCCCCCCTGTGTATCCATCTGTTCAGTAGTCTGTTGGTCTTTTTGAGATCTTGTTAATCTCAAACCTCTCTTATTTAGGGCAGTCATGTTCTTTGCACTCCTGAATGTTTCCTCGTCCTTGTCCCAAAAGTTGGTATACTCAAAATGAATGCTTGCCTCTTTGTAGTGATCTGCTACCTTATTCCGGGAGTCAATCCTGTGAAATTTCATTTCACCAAAACGAAAGTGCTCCAGCTCCTGCACAAATTCTACAGTCTGTTTTACCTTTGAAAACTTCTAACTCCCTATCCAGAAAGGTATGGCAGGATATGCTTCCTTTTTATGCTCGAACAAGAAACTCCCCACACCATCAATATATACCTGCCTAACTGCCTTTTTATGTAGCACATAATCAGTGGCATATTTAGGGAGTAGAGAAGGTGCTGTAGAACCCCCATACATTCTGATATACATTCCTTCCTCAGTTAAATAATAGTCTCCATATTCCTCAATGACTTTGAACGCCTCTTCGGACATGCAGTTGCATTCGGTCAAGAAAATTAGAGTGTACAAAGGCATGATGAAGTGTTCACATATTTCTCTGTAGTAGCTATAGTATTTGTGTGCCCAAAATAATTTATATGTAGTGTATACGGGGGTCCTGTCCCTATCCCAATTACACCTCAAGGCTGGAAAAGACTGGGTACATAGTATATAGTTAACTAGGATAGAGCTCATGTATAACTTTGATTTCTTCTGTGACACCCCTCCCAAAGCTGAAGATATGCATACAGAGAGGCTATTGGACACTATGTTTGCCCAATTGAATATGGTTCCTTGAGTGGCCACATATAAGATAATTGGTATCCATCCTAATTTGAAGCTTTTTCCGTAAGCTCTCCCAAAAATCCTATTCAGCATCAGTGCGATAAATCTATAGGGAGTCCAAAGAGTAGATGTATCATATTCTCCTGAAGGCTTGGTTCGAAAGTTCTTCCCTGGTATCATCATTCTTTTAACTGTTTCTACCAGGTCCATATCTGTCTCTTTCAACCAGCTTTTTGTTAAGTAAATCTAAGCAGGAGGTAGATGATATGCCATGGAGACATAAGCAGGGATGTATGTAGCGTAGGCCTGTTTAGTAGTATTTTGAAGGATCATCGTAGTTACATCTACCGTAGGTAGAATCCAACCAATCACCTCTAAGCACGGGAACAACTCAGGTCTTGTGGCTACTTTCATAAGAGTCGATTTATTGATGTTTTCATAAATAGTCAGCTCTTCGAATCCTGAATCAGGCACATTTTGATTTGCAATCATCCTATATATTCCCCCCCATTTATAATCTGGTTAAACCCTGGTGGTAGCTTTGGTATCTTCATATATGTATTCAACCTTGGTGATGATCTGAACCTCTGGTTCTCCTTCAACAACTAGAGCCTTCTTCTTTTGTCTTTTAGGCATATCTCCTCTGCAGCAATCACCCTGTCATAAACATAGCATGTTCTTAGACCATTTAGCTTTTATCAAGTGAAACAATAATAACAAAAAACTGTACCAATTTATTTACCTCTTCCATATGCATTCTGAAAAATGAACTATACACAGTATTAATGCATGAAAATAAAATTGACAAGGCATAAAAGAAAATCTTGCGGTTGTGTCTTAAAATCCTCTAAGTCCACTGTCTTTAACTAAAATCACAGCCCCGGTAGAGCAATATCTTTCTTCTAATCCAGACCACCTTCGAAATAATCTTACTCCTTCAATAAAAGCATGGACCACATTGCTGCTACTGCTTAACCTCAAAACGCTAGACCCTATATTGTGGTTCCTCATCTAGAAAACCCTAACTAGACCAAAACCTTGAAAACCTTCGTCGTCCCACGAAAATAGGGTAAATGCATACAACAGTTTAAAACCCCCCCGGATAGCCATGAAGAACTAAAGAATGGGTGGTGCAGACAGCGTAACGCTTGTCTGCACCAACCCCTAAATATTTCAGACAGGAGTAACGCGTACATAACTTCTCGATCACGCGGGCTCAAAAGAAAAACTCGCTCAAGCAAATTGTAACAATTAAATTCCCTGACCTTAAAACGTTATGCAAGTATACAGTGAAGAAAAAAAAAACTTTAAGCGGGAAAACCTAAACTCACACAAAAACCTACCCAGGAAGAACCCACAGTTTCAATCAACCAATAAAACCAAACAACAAGGTCATGGATTGCCTACCTAGCAAAAACGCAGTGCAGTCGACGGGATGACCCAAAATCTCTATGGTAGCACGCCAACAAGTGAAATCCGGACAGTTGGGCACGTCAAACAGTTCAATCGACAAGGACAGGAGCAAACGCGATTTTCTCAACACAAATAATAATAAAATAATGCTCTGCCTCTATATATAAACCCTCGGTAAAAAGAGTCGATGGGAAAACCCCATCGGTGGTTGAAAACACTAAATGTCGGGAGGACAGTTCAATTGGAAACCGCAACGGTAGACAACAAACAAACTACGGGTCCCACGATACTATTAAGTCTATTAGCATAGGAGACTCTTAATGCTAAGGATCGGCGATTCAAACCTCAACAATTCCGCAGTGTCGGTGATTCAAACCTAAACGTTGCCGCAGTGTCGGCGATGCCGAGCACTATCATCGCAACGGTTATGTATCAGAGATCGGAAATGTTAACCACTAAAGCATTGGCGATCGAAAAACTGCTCTTTGGGTCACTTATCAACTTTCTTCCAAAACATCGGTGACACGGAGGACAAGTCCTCCGATCCACTGTCAAAAATCGTTCCGATAACGATAAAAAAAAACAAGTCATCGACAGTAAAAAAGGTTTAAACAATAAAACAAAAAGGAGATAAAAGCCACGGATTGGCGAGAAATAGAACTGTCCATTGGGACGTTCACCATTTCCCTTCCAAAACATCGACGGCATAGAGGACAAATGCCCCGACTCATTTGTCAATTGACCTCCGACAGTGATAAACAAAACCATCGAAAAAAATCAGAAATGTTAAGTGCCCAAACAAAAGGCTCTTCGATTGGGCCATGGTAATACCAGATCATACCTTCCGAAACAACAGAAAAACAATCAACTAATACTCTGACTTCCCAAAGATCAATTTAAATATAAAAAACTGGACTTCCATGACAGATTTAAAGAAATCAAACAAACCTGGACTAGATAAAATAAAAAAGGAGGGTCCAAAATTTTAAAAAAATTTGGAACAATTGTTGTGGCTGCAACAGTATGGTATGCGACTTGCTATATATAATACTCGCGTATGCCCTAAATACGCGACTATTTGGATTGCAACCCACGTATACCTACTGCATATGCGATTGATGTCTCCGCAACCCGCGTATTCCTCCTAAAAACGTCAAAAAAATACGTTTTTCGAAATTTGGGTAGTTTGGTTAGTTATGCAACTGACTCTTTTAGTTGTAACTAATTTGTCTTCGACCCTATCTCTTTAGCAGCATATAAATAGAGGTAGGGAGGTCCATGAGAGGCGACTTGAACTTTTGCATTATCATGCTGGAGGAATTGGGAGTCTCTTTGCCAACACCTTTGCCCTAGAAGCTTTTTCCTTGTGTTGCAAAGCTTGGAGGCTGAGTTCCTTGGAGAAGAGAAGTAGCAGAACCAGATCATGGTTTCGTGAGGTGCCCAACTTGAAGAGAAGGTATACTTGTACTTGTTTTCAAGATTAATAAAGATGTGATGTCCTTCTTCTTCCCACATCATTGTTCAATGTGTGTTTGAATCTTTGTTTATGATTAGATGTTTATGTTAATCAGATCATTATTTCATGTTTATTTGATTATCATTGTTTTATATGTGGTCATATTGGTTTGAGGAAGGTATAATTCATTTTGCAGGTCTCTTGGAGCAAGAGGAGCAAGAAGAGGATTGAAGGGCTTCTTGGATCAACCTTTGCTTGTTAAGGTATGAACCATTCTAATCTCTAAATCTTGTTTATATTTACTTGCAGAACCATTATGCATCTCCATTTCAACCCCAGTATGTTGATGGCCTCTTAAACCCTAGCCATAGGAAACTTTCCTTTACAACAGAACTGGCAACTCTGCTGCGGAGAGCCTTGTCTATTTGGGATTTATCTGTTTTTATTTCAGTCTTTTGCAAGGTTTCAGGTATTTCTTGTCACTTAGGAACACTTTATATGTTTGATAGAACACCTCCCCTACCTTCCTAAGGCAGTTTTTGACCCTTTTGGGGTTTTTTCCCACACATACGCGGGTTGCAGATTAAACAGTCAAGTATATGGTATTTATACGTGACTTGCTTTACTATCAACTTGCATATGATACATGACTTTTCAGTAGTACAACCCATGTGTGCCCCTAAAACAATGTTTTTTCCTCATTTTTGTGGTTTTTTTCTGTTGTTGTGGGTTGTTTGGTAGGTCTTTTTGGGTCCTCTGCAGGTGCATGACTCCAGGGAGTTAGTGCCATCCCTTTTGGTTGTTCTTTATCTATGTGGTAAGTCTTTTTATAGCTTTAGGGTTTCTCTTTGCTCTTTGCCCCTACCCCCTTTGCTTGGTTTGATTTTTGGCTTATGTTTCTAATCAGCCTTTGTCAGTGATCTTTGTCTGAACATAGAAGCTTATTTGTCTTTGTTTCCTTCTTCTTTGGTTGGTTAACTTCACCATGCCCAAATAGTTGACTTGTCTCTTATGCAAGCATTCCTTCCAAGTAGGGTTTATACTGACTTTAGGGCATTCTAGAGTCTGTTTGGTGGTTGTATAGCACTGTTCCGTTTGCTTTGTTCTTCTTATCTGCATACTTTTGTTTGTAGGTAGTTTTATTTTGCATTTATAAAAGAAAAATAAAAAGAACATATAGTTTTTTAATATGCATGTAGATTAGGGTTTTGTCTTTACTGCACTGCATATCATTATTTTTGAAAAAATAAAAAGAAATTGTTCTTCTGTGGCTTTCAAGTTTCTATTTGAGAAAGAAAGAGAATAGTTTTTTCTTTTTACATTTCATTTCTCTTTGCTTAGTCATTTTGTTTAAACTTTGAGTCAAAACACCACATAAGTTTCACGCCATTTACCATCTGACTAAAAACAACCTTTAAAAATGAATGATATAATTTAAAAATTATTAGTAAATTTTATTTTATAGGCTCCTACACCAACTAGCTTAGGCCAGACTTGTGGATTAGGGAGTTTTAACTCTCCACTAGTATTGAATTTCAGACGTAGTTGGCCAATCACTAGGTAAATCCTCTTCTATGTTGGCTGTATTTGGGAAGCTCCTCTCAAATGGGAGTTAAGCACGAGGCCGCGTGGAGGCTTGGACTGAGGAGATAACCCTATGAGTCCTTGTCAAAGCATAGACCAAGGTTTTTGCGCATCTAGGGATTCTATCTTAGACAGGGTTTCAGGCTTTGCTACCCTGCCCATGCGTATGAACCAGGCTTGCGACTGTCCCCCCAGACTGTCAATATAGTTAAGGTAGCCTTTAGTCTCTTTGAAATCTAGGGTTCATACACAAGTACATCAGAAGGCTATTTCTGGTTGACCTTGGACGGGCTTGGAAGGTAACCCCGGTAGAAGGTATGGGAGGGCGGTGGGTGATTCCTCCGCTTGTGCCTAAGAACATCTACAGGGATGCCAAGTAACTGTCTATCAGCTTTCTTCTAGAAAGCATATCTTATACATGTTTTTCTGTTTGGATTTATGAATTTTAGTGAGTGTTATGTGGTTTATCTGTACTTAGTTTTCCTTCAGGTGTGTGCTTTTCACTTTTGGTTGCCTATTGACTTCAGTTTTTGTCTCCTAGTTTGAAACTATGGCTAACACCCCTTTGAACACCAACCAAGAGAACCCCATGCTGGGAACTCCTTGTATTATTCCTCTCACAGGGAATGTTGGTGTTCCTTTGATGGCCACCTTGAATCTACCTGGATTCACCCTAGGGCTATCGGTGTGGTTGTTTTCCACTCCAACTATCCTGAATGCTCCCGATGCTTCACAAGTAAGTTCCTTATATCATGTGCTCCCAATGCTTCATAAGTAAGTTCCTTATATCATGGGCATCAAAACACTGCTTCCCCTTCACCTGTAGTTGATTCTCCTACTCCTTCTACCTCATGCGGTGAAAGTACTGATACTAGTAACCGACAGTATAAAAGGAGTAAAATAAGAAGGAATAGGAAGAAGGCACATAAGAAAGGGGGTACCCGTTCAACCTCTGCGAGTCAAGTTGAACCTCACCAACTAGCCTCTGCAGTTCATGCTGGGGGCGCCTATCCAATCTCTGTGGGTCATGTTGGATCTAAGAACTCAACCTCTGCAAGTCAAGTTGATCTTCTCCACCCAGTCTCTGAAGTTCATGCTGGGGGCGCACACTCAACTGCTGCAAAGCATATTGATCCTAACCGTTAAGCCTTTGCTGTTCATGCTGGTGGTGCCCATCCAACCTTTGCAGGTCATGTTGGACCTAGTCTTTCAGCCTCTGCAAGTCATGCCGGGGGTAGTCTTTTAGCCTCCGTGGTTCATGCTGGAGACAATCCGTCAGCCACTGCAAGTCATGTTGACATTGTTGAAAATACTGCTCGTTTAAAACATAAGCCCAAGTTTCCTTGTAAGCTCTGTGAGGGAGACCACCTTACTTATAAATGCCCTTCTATCGTGGAGGTGCAAAGAGTTTGGTTTCATGGTCATCCCATTTTTGAACATTCTAAAGTTTTTCAACAACTAGCCTCTCTTAGTCAGGTTGAACCTAGTCACCCAGCCTCTGGTGCTCATGCTGGGGGAAAAATCTCAGCCTCTATAGGCCATGTTGAGAGCAAACAGTCAGCCACTGCTAGTCATGTTAACACCGTTGAGAAAACTGGTCGTTTGAAGTGCAAACTTAAGTTCCCTTGTAAGCTATGCGAGGGAGATCATCTTACTCACTAGTGCCCTGCTATCGAAAAAGTGTGAAGAGTGTGGTCCGAGACTCAAGAATTTCCTTCTCTTAAACAACCTACAGTTTCTCAACAGCCTACTCAACCTTTGGTTGATCAAGTGGTTGAACCAATCTTAGCTTTGGTCGATCCCACTCTTCTTTTGGAGAGTGATCCTGATGTGATTGAAACAATGTCATCTTTGGTCAATCCCACTCTCCCTTTGGAGAGTGACTTTCATGAAGTGGTTGAAACGATTTCAGTATCGATCAATCCCACTCTTCCTTTGGAGAGTGAAGTGTCTGCTAGTCACATTTTCTTCACTGCCAGTTCAGAACTTACTGAACAAGGGGGCACTGAACTCACTTCAGATCAACCCTCACCAAGCTCTAGGATTGCTTCCTTTGATTGGGATAGACTAGTTGAGCTGTGCCTTCCTTCTGATGCACCTTTCCAGATAAAGCTCAAAGTTGAACCATACACGATTTCTCGGTGTATTGTTGATGAAGGAGCCTCAGTGAGTATCTTGTCTGCTCATGCTTGGCGAGGCATGTGATCTCCCAGCCTTGTGTTGACATCTAGTCAGTTATTGGCGTTTGATAGAAGAACTAGTATAGCCTTGGGAATTCATGCTCAAACACTTGTTACTTTAGGTGGGAAGACCGTCTTAGTTGACTTCATGGTGATAGAAGACCCATTGGACTTCAATATGCTCCTTGGATGTGATTATGTCTATGCCATGCAAGCTGTGGTGTCAACATTCTTTCATGTGATGTACTTTAATCATGTCGAAGAAATTGTCACTATCGATCAGTTGGATTTTCTTGATTCGTCTCTTGACCTAACTAGATACCAGGTCTTTCCTTTATTGATTCCCAGTATTTCTATAGACACTACCCCACCATGGGTGAGCTATGTGGCCTCATGTCCTTTGCGTTCAATTGCTACTGAGAAGCAACCTCTGTTTTCATGCTTAACTTCTTGGGACTTGGTCCCAATAGTTGACCAAGTGACTCATCTTATACAGACTGTGGAGCCTGCTCTCCACTCTGTCGATCCTTTTGAAAGTTTAGACATGTGTCCTATCTTCGATGATCTCCTTCCTTTGGATGAAGTCTTCCTACAGTATTTGATGCAGTCTGACCTTCTTTTGGATGTTGGTTCAATTGTGACTAAGTCTAACCCTGGATTTCTTAATAAACTTGATCTTTTTGTTGATCAATCTCCTTCTTTTGGTCTTGTTGAGTCTTTGAACTCTCCCTTTGATCAGCAAGTCAGTGATCCTGATGAGTTTGATTTTTCTTATGATTTTTTCAACTCCTGTGATACTGTGTTTGTTCCTGCATACTCTATCTCCCTTGTTCATTTTTGCTCTCCTTCTGAGGTTGATCTTACTGATTATAAACCCTCGAGCAAAGTTGCATGTGTTTCTGCCAAAGTGACATGGATTGGATCTTTTCCTCTGAATACGATCCTAATGTTGTTGTTTCTTGGAGACAGGATTCTTAGTTGGATTCACAACTGTTTACTGGCCTTGTCTTGTTGTTCAAGCTGTAACTACATTTGCATGTACCCTTCTCGTGCTTATGAGCCCGATGTCAGCTTCCACGCTTTTAGCTCGTTGTATAAGCCCTCATCTTTGTTCTCATCGTCGCTAAGCCTTGTATCATTTTGCCTTTGCAACTTGACCCTTTTCCTTAAGGAGATGTTCCCCGAGTGTCTTTATCTTGCTCATGTTCCTTGCATTATGCATAGGTTTGTTCCTCGCGCTTGGAACTAGTTTCGCTTGCCCCTGACACTCGTCTCCTCGCATTTAGAGCATTCTTTCTGCTCTCCTTCGAGCTTGTTAAAAACAGTAAGGAGGCAGTGAGTTGAATTTTCCGGACTTGTTAAAACTTCACGGGAAAGATATTGAGTTTCTTTAGGTCCAGGTCTGACTCCTCAAAATAGACTTGACTGCTGAGTAAACTTGTCCATTCATGTTTGTTAAGAATATCTGAATGGGCATCCACATTGGTGGTAGGTTATCTCTTTCTGAGACCATGTGGAATAATACGAGAAAGGAACACTCTCATTTCTTCAGAATTGAGAAGAGTATTCTCAGGCATAAGTTTATCACTTTTTCGTACCCGAGGGACTAAATTTATGGAAAAGGAACCCCTGGTATGAGCTTAATTTTCTCTTTTTCATGCTCTAGAACTAAACATGAATAATATTCTGAGTGTACTTTATGTCTTTGTCATGCTCGTTAAACCCTAAAGAACAAAGCATCGAGTTTATTGTTGTAAGCCCCATTTCTCATAATCAAATGGATCTTTTCAGGTGATCTTGCCTTCCTTCACACTCGTTAAACTCAGGCTATATGCTGCTTTTGAAGGAGCGTTGGGTAGGTGGTAATTTAAACTTTTTCGAACCTCCCCGACTAAGTACGAAAAAGGTGCGCCTTACTTCTTCAGAAGCTAAGAGAGTTCTTATGTGGTTTGTTTTATACTTTTTCGGCCTCAGGAGACTAAATTGGACGAAAAAGCACCCCCCTGGAGTCTTCTTTGGAGTTTTCAGACTCTCTAAACTATGAAAACACCATCAAGCATGTACTAGTTTGGGCTCGTAAAATCCATGAATCAGTGCTTTATCAAGCATTCTTATGTCTCTTCTTCGAGCTTTCCAAAAATGAAGAAGGTCCCGAGTATGCTTTCTTGGACTTGTTAAACCTTTACAAGAAAGAGGGGAAGGGAAATTCATTCGCATGTATTTTACATCATGGCAGCAAGTCTTGTTTCCATGAACAAAGCACCAGTTTTGAGTCTATCAACAGTTGGGTCCTAGTATTTTGACCTTATCCCGATTCAGAGTTTCTTACTCCTCCGGTTGGTTTCTTTTCCAATTATATGGGGAATTTGTCAATGTCTCCTACATTGCAGATTTGCGTCGTTGGTCCTTTTGTGTCAAAAGCTGCCTACGTCACTTTTTGTGTCGTGTTCACTGTTCAAGGATTAAACCTTTGTCGACCATTCTGCAGTTTCCTTGACCTTTTGTGTCGGCCATTCACTGGTATCAGTTCATTACATCATGTCTTCAGTGGTCCTTGTCGTGAAATTCTGTACCAATTCCAGATCCAATTAGTCTGTTACTTACCTCATGTTGGCTGATGAAGGATGCCTTAATTCCTTCCTTCCAATGGATCTCTTCCTATCGACTGCAACACATCTTGCTCTGGGAATGAGATTTAGAGTTTTATGACAGTACCTTGGGGATTGCAGTCATTAGTGGCAATTTCCCTCGCTATTGGGTAGTGGGAATACCTTAATGTCTCCTACTCGATGGATTCTTCAAGTGTTCGACTTCAAGTCCTTGTATTCACACTTGTTAGAATGTACTAGGTACCTTGGGGACCATTTCCATTAATGGTGGTTTCCCTCGCGTTTGTTAATGGTTCTCATCATTGACCGGTAATCAAACGGTTTCCTCCATGTTCGACTTCAACTCCTTTATTCACATGGTTAGGATTCATACCTTTTGGGTAGGTTTGGATTGAAGACCTTGGGCCGATAGTGGCATCATCATTTTTTTCTATCGCCCAAGATACGCAAGAACTTGTTTCACCTTATATGACATTTTGTTGAGACATAGATCCATGTATTTTTGTGGCTATGATCAATTGTCAAGTATGGATCCACCTTGTTCATTTGTAGCCATGACTCCTTTAGATTTGATATGGTGCCTTTTTGCATATTGAGCGACCATGATAGTTTCATCAGTCATACATATGTTGGATCCACCTATATCTTTATGGTGATGATTTGTATATGGACTTGTATTTCCTAGAGATCAATTTTTTCTGACATTTATCTCTCTTTCAGGTACCTTTGTTTGAGCCTTTTGATCTTGGATTCTCTGCTCTCTCCATACTCAGTTGTTTCCTTTATAATGTATTTCAGTTATCGTCTTCCCCTCTAACCTCATACATTAGGGGGCATCTGTTATAGCTCAAAATGACACATCTCTTCCTGTGACCACTTTCCCATGTTTCCGTCACATGTCGACACTTCCATGACGACACTTCATGAAAGTCACTAAAAGTCATTAAAAAAACACCTAACTTGGAGGACCCATATCTAGAGTTTTGTAACTATGCTTTACCTCATTTCTGCATCGTTGGAAAGATATTTTAGTTAGCTAAAACTTTCAAGAAGACACCAAAGTCTAAGAATGCCCAAAAATACCCTTAAAATGAGATTTTTTTATGCATACACGAGTTGTCTTAAGGAAACCCGCACATGGTACGTGACTTGCTATATATAATACTCACGTATGACCTAAATATGCAACTACTTGCATTGAAAACCATGTATACCTACTGCATATGGGACTGATGTCTCCGCAACCCGCGTATTCCTCCTAAAAATGTAAAAAAAATACGTTTTTCGAAATTTGGGTAGTTTGGTTAGTTATGCAACTGACTCCTTCAGTTGTAACTAATTTGTATTCGACCCTATCTCTTCAACAACATATAAATAGAGGTAGGGAGGTCCATGAGAGGAGACTTAAACTTTTGCATTGTCATGCTAGAGGAATTGGGACTCTCTTTGCCCACACCTTTGCCCTAGAAGCTTTCTCCTTGTGTTGCAGAGCTTGGAGGCTGAGTTCCTTGGAGAAGAGAAGCAATAGAACCATATCAAGGTTTCGTGAGGTGCCCAACTTGAAGAGAAGGTATACTTGTACTTGTTTTCAAGATTAATAAAGATGTGATGTCCTTCTTCTTCCAAAATCATTGTTCAATGTGTGTTTGAATCCCTGTTTATGATCAGATGTTTATGTTAATCAGATCATTATTTCATGTTTATTTGATTATCATTGTTTTATATGTGGTCATATTGGTTTGAGGAAGGTATAATTCGTTTTGCAAGTCTCTTGGAGCAAGAGGAGCAAGAAGAGGATTGAAGGGCTGCTTGGATCAACCTTCGTTTGTTAAGGTATGAACCATTATAATCTCTGAATCTTGTTTATATTTACTTGCAGAACCATTATGCATCTCTCTTTCAACCCCAGTATGTTGATGGCCTCTTAAACCCTAGCCATAGGAAACTTTCCTTTACAACACGCCTCCATACCCACATCATCAAAATCGGTGCTGCATTTGAAGAAAACAAACTGGTGAATATGTATGCTTCATTTGATAGTTTGGATGATGCACGCAGGGTATTTAAAAAGATGCCTGAACAGAATGTAGTTGTATGGAATTCGATGATTGCATCATATGCCCAGCTTGGACATGGGAAGGAATCCCTCCACCTCTTTCGACAAATTAGAGGAGCCCTGAAGCGAACCCCGTTTGTTTTAGCCATAGTTGTTAGTGCCTGTACATGCAAAGCATGCACCATAGAAGGTAAGCAGATACATGCCCAAATCTTGACGCTTTAGCCTTTCCACTTCCCTTTATTATAAGGGACACTCGCCCATATCGCATCACCAATTCATGTGCATTTCTTATTCTCTCATCTCTTTATCATAATATGAAGTCTTTGGCCAAAGTGATTACTTCATCATCGCCACCACCACCACGAGTATACCTTTAAATGACTACAAATTTGTCCAGCCTCATCATCAATTGACCTGCTCACACAAATGCAAAATAAAATTATATTTTAGTCCTAAAATGCCCACCCATTCTAATTCCAAAGGAAACACTAACATAGAAGAGGAAGGCATGGAATAGGATCAACTATTGGCATGATTACATTGTTAATGAAAATAAAATGCTACAAAGATTAATATATTTACATCAATTGTTCTGGGCATCCATTTCATTACCATTGACACACCATTTAATGATGGTGGTTATGCTTTCTAATCTCATCAATTATAATAAGCTCACAAAATTTATGTACAACTTGAGTGGGCCTAACCGTTAAGAGCATGTATTTACATGTTCAAATCCAGAAGAGATAAGATATAAAAGTAAGGTATGTACACCTCAAAGATTTCTTCATAAAATAATTGAAAATAAATTTGTCATAGCATAGATAAAAACTTGTTTGATGTGTATTTACATATAATAATATAAAAATAAAGTTTGCAAATAAAAATATAAAATAAATTAATATAGTTTAATCTGAAATCATTTTTAATGAGGTTGTTTCGAATTATTGTGGGCAACCTCTTTATAAATAACTCCATATTAAATTATATTAATTCATTTTTATATTTTTATTTGTAAACTTCTTTGTTATATTATTATATATAAATTACATCATTAAAACACTAATAATATACATAAGCATGTAATTTATATACAATTTCAAGAAAATATTTCTATCTAACTTTTATCAAAATAATACCAAAAGCTCTATAAAGTTGCTCACCCATAACCAACCAACGAATCGCGTTTCCATCCACTCTATATTTGAAATTTGCCAAAGGGATTGTTTTTTTTCTTAGATGAAGGGTCGCTCAAACCTTGGCATATGTTGCATGCCTTTATTTAATTAGGGCTGCATGTCTTAAGAATGGAAACTCTTTATGTTTTGGTGTGGTTTTGAATAGCCAAAAGCCTCTTTAATGTTTGATTAATTAATGGTTTGAAATTGGGTTGTTCTCATTGATTTTCTACCAATTATTAATGACAATTTAATAAACTGTTTTTTAATAAAAAAAATAAAAATCTTCGATGTGAATATCCTTATTTTATTAAAAACATTTTATAAAAATATTTTTGCATTTCATTTTACATAAACTCTTCTTGTCCTAGTTTTCCATATTTTTCATATTACAAAATCTTGTATTTCATATATATCTAGGTTGGTGTATTTGTTCTACCATGTTGAACGTATTTTAAATATCTTATCAAGTGATTCACTTGATGAACTATTAATGTGATTTTTTAAGCAGTTTTTGGAAGTGGTCCTAACGTAGTTGCAACTATTTGTTGAAAATGAATTTTATAGTTCAAGGCTATGGATTACATTTGCCAGAAATTCGAACAAGCGTAAGTTGGGTAATAGTAACATTTGAAGATTTGAAAATAATGACATAAAGATAATGCATTTTCTAGAGAGGAATAAGGGTGCAATTAAATTGGCTTTTGCAATCTTGACAAATAAAATATAGGGATTATTTTAAACAATAACTATAGTAATATGTCACATGAGCCCATGTAGCATAACTTATGACTCCATTGTGCTATATGTAGTATGGTGTTTGGCCTATGTACCACGACCCCCTGGGTTCTATGTGGCAAATTGTGTTAGAATGCATGTACTATAAACCTTTATAAAGTCATCCCTCCATACAACAAGGTTCCATGTACTATTTATCTTTTGGTTTTCAATGTCGGTGTTCTTCAATAATCAAATAAATTACAAATTAGTTGAGTTTGGTTTTATCAATCTTATTTTGCATGGTGCACAATAATTGAAAAATACTATATTTATGACCAATAGCTACTAATTTTGTTAATTTTTGCCTTGAGTTGATGCATTTGACAAGAAAACATGAACAATAAAAAGGAAAATAGAAACATAAGTAGTAGGCTTCACACCTAGCACTTATGATTGGCTGCAATTTGTTTTCAACATATTATGGGATGTGTATGCCATTGCTTCTAATCATGTAAATCTTCATAAGGGATTAACAAAGGAAAACAATAATAATGGATGAATCTTAAAATATCATTAGTCCACCTCTTTTTGTTTTGAAAATAGGGCATGCATTGCCAACGATTGGATACCTTCTACAATTGTTAGAGAATGTGCTTTTGTTGTATTTGAAATAGTTTGCTAATTGTTCTAGCCCTGGAACTTAACATTGTATGATTAAGGTTGTGAATGGCACATTGATCCTTGAGAGTTGTAACTCTTTACTTTGATTGGTGAAAAAAACATATTTTAGACATTTTGTCAATTCTTCATTTCTTTTAACTTCTCACACTAGCTAGTCTATGTTGACATTGAAGATCTAAACTCTATGCAAGATAAAACTAACCAAGATAGTCAAGCGGGTTAGCTTGAGTTGTTGAATTCTATGAAATGCAAGCAGGAGGTCAAGGGGTCAAGTCCCAGGGCTAGATGCCTCTCTGAATATTGTGGGCCTTTATGAAAATATGCTTGTTGCAATTTAGGAAACTTGACTCAATCGAGGCATCCAAAAAGGGTTTTTCATGATGTGCATTTAAAAAAAATCCTTGAAATATATATATTTTTGGTTATTTTAATGTCTTAGAAACTTCCATAAGGTGCAACTTGTCCTTATGTATTCTAATTTGTTATCTTATTTGCATATTAATCTTAAGTCCATTAACCTATGGCAACTTTGCTTTTCTTTCACTTTTCATTTTTGATGCTTTTTTGCTGATGTATGAGTCCTTTAGCCCTCCTTTTCCACTCGATATAGTGTATGCTCCTTTCTCGCTATGTTAGTCTATTCTTCACAATTCTCTGAAAATATATTATTGAGAAGACGACCTTTGTCCTTGTGGGCACTAATAAACCATCTAACTTTCTTCTCATCTTGCTCAATTTCCCACCATAACTGCATTGATCACCTCCCTTCATTTGCCACTAAAATTTGGGTATAAGTATAAATACCTTGGCTATGGAGACACTTTGATTAGTATCTTCTCATTTTTTTGCTGGGCCTGCATATTTTTTTTCAATGGATTTTTTTGAATGGAATAAATCCCAAAAATGCATATTATTAGCTCAGAACAAAGAACATAAAATTTGTTCAATCAAGAGTCAAGTTGTAGCAACAATATGCATATGTTGACTTTTACTTATTAAAGTCATGGAAGATTTCTTTAAAACATTATTAAAATATATTCAACCTTTGTAAGATCAACCATATATAGTTGCAAGTGCTTTAAATGATTTTATTATATGAGGTGGAGATAAGGTTATTGTTCAATGAGTGGATGTAGTTGTTGAGGGTCTCTAGGATGTGGTAGATCAACACCACAAGGTGGATTCTCTCCCTAAAAATGGATGATATGCCTACAAGAACCATTAGAGTATCTCCCTCTAGATTGCTCATTGTTTTAACCATTTTTTAGTGACTGCCCATTTCTTATATAACCCACAAGTCTGTACTATATCTGTCTCTTTCCCTCGTTTCTTTTAGACCATTGGCTTGTCCTTCTCTATATTGTCAATTTTAGGTCGCATAACAATATGTGGTTTCACAACTCTACAATGCATGCATTTTAACAAAAGTCAAAGTATATCTACTTTTACATTAATTAATATATATATATAGTCTTGAGAAAGTACCGGAGAGGGCCCGAAATATAAGTTCTCGGTGGTATCAACGGAAAATATTGGAAAACATTGGAAAGCCTGTAAAAAAATACAAAAATACTCATTTTTCTTTCAATTTTTAAAACATATAAAGAAACAACAACATCAAATAGACATATTGCTACATAAAACATGATGATACAAGTGATAAATAAGATGCATAAGATGTCAAGTGGTCACATTTCTTTACTAAACTGAAAATTCTGAAACATGTTCCTGATAGGATGATACAAAATCACATCAAATTCTCAAAATAAATGTATCTCATGAGCTGAATCATCACGAGGCATATGGATGCTAAATAGTACATATACAATAAATATGATAGATCATAGGAATACCAATCATCGATTCCATCAACTCCTTTTACAAGTAAAGGGAACCACTCTTCCTCTAGAAGCAGTAGGTGGTCGTGGAACTGGAGGTGCTACTGCTATTGCTTGGGATGAGGATGGAGTGGAAGATACATATACTCCAACTACTCTAGTTGAGGTGGAAGAAAAAGTGGGTTGTCTCATCCAACCCCCAACCCCAACTCTAACTGCAAGTCTCCGTGGAAGGTGGTGGTGTTAGCATTGGATGCACCGAAAATCAATCTCCTCTTCAACATATGTATGCACTAGAAGTGGATAATCCTCCTCCCCCCCCATCCTCCTCCACTCCCGTATCCACCTCCAATTCATCTGCATGATCCTCCTCCTCCAACTACTCTAGTGCCTCCTCCATCTCCATCCCCCATTGAAAAGTGGTGTCAATGGAATCCAATAAAATGTCCTTTATGTCAGGTTCTTTGTTAAGCTACTTCACCCATAGCCTTAGACTTTAGTAGACATACACCATGTCATTAAAGCGTTGAGTGCCTAATATGTATGAACATTGGGGACCATAGTTAGTGAAGGTAAATTATAGTAAATTAAAATTAAAAATTAAAAAATATAAACAATTTAAATTTTAATTGTTGCATTTTTTAACATTTCTAACCTGTTGCGCTTCTTGGAGTGTATATTTTCAAAGACACTCTAATTGCCCTCACACCTTCAAGAACTGCAAGTTTGGATAAGCACCCGAATGACGAGTTTTTGACTTTGGGAGATTTCCACCATAGTGTTTCCACCAAACAACTACAATGAATAAAATGAAAGGATTCAAAGGAAGAGAACAAATTATATTTTATTATTTCTATCAAGTAATAAATGTCAAATATATAGAAAGGAAAAAACAAAATTTGAAATTGAAGCTTATCTGGCATCTTTGTAGTCTTATATATGATAGACACCTCATAACCCCAAACCACGAATTCCATCCTATATATCTCCATCTATCTAGAAATATCTAAGCATTCAACTGAAGTGTGCACCATCCTCTGAACACACTGGAAAACACCATCCATGACCTCACCATCAAAATTAAATCCACAAGCATAAGTGAATGCAGGGTTGAGGAAGAGCCCAGTTGCATGAGTGGGAGGATGGGGAGTGTTATTCCATCGCCCATCAATCACACCCCAAATTTGATCTCTATTGGTGAGTCCTTCCTCCCCCTTGTCATCATAGTACCGATAGATAACTTCCTTGTCCTTATCCATGGCCTCATACAAGTAGTCCATTACAGGATTATCACCATCAACCAATCGAAGAACCTTTACCAAAGGTTCACTAATGATACATACCTCACCTACTGCACTCTAGAATCTCTGGTCATGTCCCACAAGCTGGGCTATGGCTTTCCCATCTTGTTTGGTGCTATATACATAAGCTTCCTGCTCATCAGAAAGAAACATCCTCTTGAGAGGATACTGAAGAGAAATGAAGCTGGTGAAGAAACATGTGATCACATGATGCACCAACTCTCTATTCCATGTGAACTGTCTGATGAGTGAAAGAACATATGTGTGATTATATATGTATTTGGTCACACTTCGAGCCGAATCAAGGGTTTCCTTGATCCAAGGATTGTTTCCCATGTCCACTAGCATCAAATCAATGCAATGGGATGCACAAGGACTCCATTACAAGGTTGGATATCGCTCCATGAGAAAACTCCTAGCAACAACATAATCGGCAACATTGTCTATGATTACTTGGACAACATATTGCAGCCCTGTCTCTAAGATAAAGCCATCCACCAACTCACATAATAATTGTGCATCTTTATATATGCACTTGCATCAACACTTTTGATAAACATTGTCCTCATGGGACAATTAACCAAGAAATTTAGAATTGACCTGCCCTTTGTATCAGTCCACCCATTTGACATCATGGTGCATCTGATGGTCTCCCACGATTCCTTGATCCTAACTAATCTTTTTGTGCAATTGGCTTTTTCCCCTTGAAGAAGATTCCCTCTCAAATCATTATAGGAAGGGCCCCTATACCCCAGGCCAACAATAGCAACAACTTCGAACATGGAATGGTAGAAGGGGTTCTTGGCAATGTTAAATGGTATATCACTCCAAAGAAAACATTTTGTCACAATCTTGTCATCCTCCTCCTTCTCCTTTGTTTTAACCAATGACCGAATATAAGGTTTCCCCCTGGTGTTGACCTCGACACAAAGAAAGGCGAGGTTGTTGAGGGGATTCGAGAAATTGTGAGCTGTGTGGATGAGGAGTGGGACAATGGACCTACTCCTCCCATTGAGGCACTTGTTATAATGTTTGTGTATGTACTGGTAAGTTCATTTATGTGAGCCTCTTTCTCATCCCTCTTATTAGCAATATCAATGATGGATTGGTTAATTTATGGGGTAGTTTTCTCACAAGCATCAACATAAAACCCAGTGAGTTTGGCAAGGTGGTATTTCAAGCAGTTAATTCCTCCATAATTAATTTTTTTTCTGCAAAGATTGTCTGTCAATATTTTTCTAATAGGAAGTTCTACTGGTTCACCACACACCCACATTGGATCCAATGGATTTGGCATTTTGTTGAGGAGAAAATATTAAACCTATGGCACAAAAAAACCAAATAAACACATAATAATGCAAGGCTTAAATAATGAGAGCTAGATGAATGTGGAATGATTGAATCTTCCATTCAAAAACAACAAGAAGAGGCACATTCCAAACCCTAGCCTAGGTCTAGGAAAACAAACAAATTATGCCAAAACATTTTATACATACATGGAACTCTTGATGGTTTGAATCCCCACTTCACTATTCGTCGATCTCTCCACTAATGGCAGCTAAAATCCTTGGATTTATCCTTCTTTGATGGATGCACAATGTTCTCTAGCTTCTCCCACACCGTTTTCGCTTTCTCTCACTCTTGGAAAGACACAATGAAACAAAAAAAATCCCACTCGCGAACTTAAAACACACTGATGGACAAAAAAATTAATTTTAAGCAGCAAGTTGATATTTTGTTTCAACTCGCGATATATTCAAACTGATATATTGGACGGGAAGAAATATCACCGATAAATTCGATATATTTGATATATAGGATATACATGCAACACTGATATATATATATATATATATATATATCTGTGTGTGTGTGTGTGTGGAGATGTCACAACTACATGCTCACCATTATATATATATATATATATCTGTGTGTGTGTGTGTGGAGATGTCACAACTACATGCTCACCAATTAACAAGGAATCATTGAGCCTCTAAGTTCATTTGGAAGGAAAACTTTAGAATCAAATAAAGAAATAACAATTGAGTTAATATCATGGTTCATAAAAACTTTAATTGAACCACCTTTAGGCCATTCAATGGAAACCACACAACAAGCTCTTCATGACATTTGTTTTACTACTCTCTTTTTCACTTCAATGCATCTACTTCCCTTTTTATTTTTCCTTTCGACGTTCCTTTGCACCTTTTGAGGCAATTGCTAGTTGTGACTAGTTGAGTCCATATTAAGTATAATATACACACATGTTTAGTTCTTGCATGCATGGAACATATGGTAATGAACAATGTAAAGTAAAAGTATATTCCTTTGTATGATAGTCAATAAAAGCATGTCCCTTCATAGTTTAATTGAAAAGGATTAGACTTATGTGTGGATAGTTTATTTTAAAACTTGTGTAAACATTATTTTTTTTTTGAGTAGGTTGGGAAGGAAGTTAGATCTCGTGCTTTGGTTTTTCTGACCAAGGTTCCAATTTTGTTTAAGGATCTATGATTTAGTTACAGGCTTGATGAAGGATGATGCCATTTATGGTTGACCAGTTTAATCAAATGTGATTTTTTTTATTTAAGCAATACCCAATATTTAAAGTAAGAAAAAGCAAGTTATAATACTTGGGGTATAAGCCCAACCTTTATTGATACATTCTAAAGACTCCAACGTGTAGCTACAAATACATCATTTTGTGTATTAAAGACTTGACCACTTGAAATTACTTGTTGTTGGTTCGTAAGAGGGAAAACTTATGGTATTTCTTGATGCCTCTAGACCTTGGGTCATTAAGACGTGTTCTTAGCCAATAAACACTTTAAGGTCATACTTTAGGATAAAAAAGCAATTTCAATCTAGATAATATCTACAAGAAAGTTCGTCTACCTTATGATAATCTCTAAGGCTACCTCAAATGTGTTTATATGTTTTTTAGCAACATATAACCTTAGTTCCCTAAACGAAACTAAATACTACATGCGATTGTAGTTTAACATCTATAAGCAAGCTTAAAATTATGTATGAAAAACATGAAATATATAATAATTAGAATAATTTTTTTTTATAAATATTTTTCTATATTAATAAAGATAATAATTTTTGTGAAAGGGGGAGGTTAAAAATTCTCATCCATATTAAAAGGGATTGTATGATTAAAATCACTATCACATATAAAGTGTTTGATGCTCATGAACCCTTTACTATTTTGATGGGGATTCAACATTAGTAAGTAGTTGATTGGGCTTCCCACAAGTGTTCTATACAAGTTGCTTAATTATCCTGTGGTTGAAAAAAGTGTGGGATTTTTATGAATAGTTTTCAATATTATTGCTTCAAACATATTTTTAGAGAATTCAATATAGGGGTTGATGCCTTATTTAAGAGGGATCTTTGTTGTCTTGATACATCATTTATTTTGAAGAATCTTTAAATGACAGTCTGTTGCATATAGGATCTGTTTCTATTTTTAGCATAGGGCTTAGTTGATGATTCAACATTCACTTTTTGTGATTCAATAATCACTGTTTGTTCTTCTTTTTGTTACCTACATGTTATGACTTGTAACCAATTTGTTCTCGGAAGTTTCTCAGTTGATCTCCCTTGTCATATGATCTTGGTCTTATTGTCGACTAGTGTTTTTTTCTGGAACTTCTCACACATCCTTTTGATGCTAATGTTTTGAATTGAATCTTTTTGTTCCAAGGTGGCCATATGTATACTCTGTTTCTTAATAGAATATCGAGTATATGATTATTTTTTTTATTGAAAAAAATCCCTTTTGAGAAATACGTAAAAGCATATATATATGAGAAAAGTTACATATCATCAAAATGTTAATGTACCAAATTAGAAACTAGACCAACCTCAAAACATGAGTTTACAAGTCTTAATAAGTTTATGACTACTATAAAATTCTACATTGTTCCTTTTTTGTTTCTACCTTATCAGTAACATATGGATTACTATATAACATTGAATATCTACATTGGAAGCTCGTAAGAAATTTAAGGAAAATATTAACATAAAAAATATTATATGTCCTATTCATCAGCAGAGAATGGAATCGCTGAAACCTTTGAACTAGAATGTGCAACATGGGTATCTTCCACGGACTAAATTCCATATCACACCTAATTTGTCATCCTAATTTTTAAGCTGAGCCTAAATGTCATCCAATTGCATAAGAGTTTCATTGTTTGCTCCATGTTTCTTTGATTGCGCCGAGATGAGCTCTACAACCCAGTATGGGGGAGATCTTGTAACGTTACTCATGTAAATGTCGGCCATAAAAAATAAATTTTTTAATTAGATGTTGTAATATTCCTACTTAACAAAATAATAAAAAATAAAAAATTGAATTATCCCAAAAAAAATGTTGGTTGTGCACATGGTTTTAAAACCAGGTATAAGGCCTTCTAAACAACCCATGGTTTTATTGTACATGGTTTAGGAGGGCCTTGCAAATGGTTTTAAAACCATGTGCAAGGCCTCCTAAAAAACCCATGGTTTAGGAGGTCATTGCAAATGGTTTTAAGACCATGTGCAAGGCCTCCTAAACAACCCATGGTTTTAGGAGGGCCTTGCACATGGTTTTAAAACCATGTATGGGGAGATGTTGTAATGTTCTTTCCTAACAAAATAAAAAATAATAAAAAATATTATATGTCTACCATAAATAGTATTAAATATTAATAATAAAAATATTATATATCGACCTTAAATAAAAATATAGGTGTCTTTTGCTCTGAATCACACCAAAGCTGATAGTTGAGTGCGATACTTAAGAAGAGGTTTGCACCTCCAAAGATTTGATCCCTCTCGACACTTGATAGAGCCTAGGATTTGGATTTATACTGGTAAAATCCTACCAATTAAGGCCTTCATATGTCAATATAAGGTAACAAATTTGAAATACTTGGTTTCCTTGCGTTTGAAATTCTTGTATGAAGAACCCAATTTCCCATGGCTTGCTAGTCATCTTCCTTTTATAGATGGTTCCTTTCCGATTTGACCTCTTCCTTTGTTTGTAATATCTCCTCTTGAATGTATATCAAGATTTCTTACCAATATACTTCAATCTATTCCTTTGGATCTTGAGTGACCTATCAAAACATAGGAGATGCACTTGCTCCTTGAGAGACCACACTTTACTCGATTATTGCTAGCCATTCTTTCCCAATAGGGGGAAGCCTCTAGTAAAGGCTACTAATAAGTTCTAAGCATAAAAAAATCCAAATGTTTTGAAGAGAGATAAATATATCACTAATACACCATAAATAGACTCGAACATTAAGCAATCTCAAAAATCCGTATTTCAAAAATCCATATTTCATTTAAGATTACATTGGTTATAATTTTCATATACAAATTTCTATTAAATATTTACAATTTTACTTATTAATTTGTTTGGTCATAATAATTATATATAATCCAAATTAACATTGTAACTCACCTCAAATTGAAATATAACACTGAGACCTGTTTGTGTTAACTGTAGATTACGCACCCTAGTACCTACTCCGGTTTAGAGCCTGGCCGCTTATATATCATCTGGCGGTCATATAAGGAGTGGAAGCTCTGGTTGTTTGTAATGCTAATGCTCTGCGCTTGTTTGCTGCTGAGAAACATAGCTATTCGTTCCATCACATTCTCTAAAACTACCCATCTCCAACCAATACAGAGCCCAAAATCCAAACAGGAGCCGCACAGTGGAACCCAGTGGCATAGCTCTGCTTCTTTGCTGACACAACCTTGCCTTAATGGAGTGGCGGATCTGAGAGAAGGCAAGCGCCTCCACGCCCACATCATGAAAACCGGTGCTGCATTTGAAGAAAACAAACTGGTGAATATGTATGCTTCATTTGACAGTTTGGATGATGCGCGCAGGGTATTTGAAAAGATGACTGAACAGAATGAAGTTGTATGGAATTCAATGATTGCATCATATGCCCGGCTTGGACACCGGAAAGAAGCCCTCCATCTATTTCGCCAATTCAGAGGAGGGCTGAAGCCAACCCCGTTCGTTTTAGCCACAGTTGTTAGTGCCTGTACAGGCATAGCAGGCTTCGTAGAAGGTAAGCAGATACATGCCCAAATCATTAAAAGTGCATCGGAGTCGGATATCTTTGTGGGTAGTGCCCTTATTCATATGTATGGTCAATTCGGGTATGAATATATTGAGAATGCCCGTCAAGTGTTTGAGAAAATGGCCCAACGAAACGTTGTCTCGTGGACTGCCATGATGGTTGCATATGTCCGCCATGGACATGCCCAGGATGCCTGGCAGCTTTATCGACAAATGCAGACAGAAGCCATCGGGATGAACTCAAAGTCTTTCGCCATTGTTCTCAGGGCTTGTGCCTGCTTGGAAGCGATGGAGTCTGGCAAGCAGGTCCATGCCCACATTATCAAAACTGGGCTGGAGTCCAGTGTTTCTGTTGGGAATGGACTAGTCAGTGTGTATGCCAAGTGCAGAAACGCAGACTCTGCGTGTAAAGCCTTCAATCAAATGCAAAGACATGATACGATTTCATGGAATGCAATGATTTCTGGATACACCCATTGTGGGATGGACGAGGAAGCCCTTGAATGGTATCAAAAGATGAATTGGGTTGGTGAGATTAAATCGGATTCTATCACTTTGTCAAGTGTCCTTAGTTCATGTACCAGTCTAGAGGCACTAGAGCAAGGTAAGCAGGTACATGCGGAAGTTGTCAAAACTGGGCTTGAGTTTAGTGTTGCTGTAGGTAATGCTCTTATCACAAATTATGCTAAAGCAGGCATAACGGAGGATTCAGGCAAGGTGTTTCATAAAATGACGGAAAAAGACTTGATATCATGGAATGCTATGATTGGAGGGTATAGTCAAACTAATAATGTTGAAGGGGTTATTGACTTTTTCCTCCATATGCAACGTACAAGTGTGAGGATGGACCACATTACATATGCCAGCATCCTTGGTGCATGTAAAAGCCCAGAAGCTATAGAACAAGGAAAGCAGTTGCACGCGCATATTATTATTGCTGGAATCGAGCGAGACAGCTTTGTGAGGAATGCCCTTGTTACTATGTATGCATATTGTGGAAGAATTGATAGTGCAAGCAAATTGTTTGTCAAAACTCCCAAAGAAGATACAGTCTCTTGGAATGCAATGATGGCAGGATATGTTCACAATGGTCTTGGTGAGGAGTCGCTGAAATTGTTTCATCAAATGCAGCGGAATGGCATGACAATGGATAATTTCACCTTTGCCAGTGCTCTTGCAGCATGTGCTGGCTTAGCAGCTCTGGGACTTGGGAAGCAGGTCCATACAAGCATCATTAAAGTTCTACTCGATTCAGATATCTTTGTGGAGACTGCTCTTGTTGACCTGTATGCCAAATGTGGCAGCATAGAAGATGCATGCTTAGTCTTTGATAATATGTCTGAACGGAGGGACTTTTCGTGGAATACTATGATTGCTGGATATGCTCACCATGGTTATGGTGAGGAAGCACTGGAACTCTTTGTTCAAATGCAACAGGCAGGTATGAAACCCAAAGAAGCCACTTTTGTTAGTGTTCTTTTAGCGTGCAGCCATGCAGGCCTGGTAGATGAAGGTCGCCGCTACTTTGATTCTATGAGTCAGAATTATGGAATTACACCCAGACTGGAACATTATGCCTGTATGGTTGATGTTCTTGGTCGAGCTGGGTGCCTGGATGAAGCAGAAGACTTTATTAATAAAATGCCATTGCAACCTAGTGGTGGGGTATGGCGGAGCTTGCTTGGGGCCTGCNGGTTGATGTTCTTGGTCGAGCTGGGTGCCTGGATGAAGCAGAAGACTTTATTAATAAAATGCCATTGCAACCTAGTGGTGGGGTATGGCGGAGCTTGCTTGGTGCCTGCAGAGTCTATGGCAACCTGGATAAAGGAAAACATGCAGCAGAATGTCTACTTGAGTTGGAACCACATGATGCTGCAACTTATGTGCTTCTTTCAAATTTATATGCTGTGTTTGGCAGGTGGGACAATGTAGCAAAGGTGAAGACGAAGATGAAAAAACTCCAGGTGAGGAAGAACCCAGGATGCAGTTGGATTGAAATCAAGAACAAGGTCTATGCATTTTTCGCAGAAGATAAAACTCATCCATGAATGGAGGATGTCTATACGAACTTGCAGAAACTGACAGAGGTCATAAAATGGAAACAGTATATATGCTGGGCACACTTTACGATTTACCTGCTGCATGATTTGGAGCAGAAGAAGAAAGATAAACTCTATCACTGTATAGTGAGATTTGGCTCTTCCTTTTGGTCTATAAAATCATCTTGAGGGTTAAGTATCCAAACATTAGAAGCCTTGCATGTTTGTGGTGACAGCCGTGTTGCCATGGAGTTCACATCCAATATTGGTGGCCAAGAATATTTTCTTGAGACATGTCTACAGATATCATCATTTCAAGGATGGGGAATGTTGTTGCACTGATTACAGCCAATGCAACTGAAACCAACAAAAGCAGAAGTTTCGATATATTAGCCTGTCATGGCTGGTGTAGGACAGTTTTTTTTTTTAAATTTAACACCATGGAATGAGAGGAAAGTGGAAAGTTTTTCAAGAATGTGAACAGTATTTTCAATAACCAAGAAAGCTGACCTGGTAAAAACGGTGAGTTTGAATTTGAGATGGTGAAGTTAAGGGTTCAAAATTTCAAATGTACTCCATGCTTATTAAGGGGATTCATTCTGACCAAAGCTTGGGAGGTCTCCACTGTCTACTGGCGAATTTTTTATAATCACACTCTATCAGCTTACAATTTCACTCGTAGTGGTTCTCGTGCGTGGGGCACTCTCCAAATCACCTTCCCCGAAAAAAGAAAAAGCTAAGGGAGGGGTGTTTGAACGGTTAAAAGTTAAAACCCATTTGCCTGCTAAAAGGATATGGTCAATGGGATTCCCAATTTCATAATCTTCATATGTTAAACATACCGTTTCAGTGTGTGTTTGAATTCTAAATGACTTGTTCTTGTGCAAGTTATTTATATGTTGAATGGGAAAGCACAGTCTTCTCAATTGGGCATAGCAATACTCTGTGGATGATGCACTATAGAAATATGGAATACCAATTTCTCTTGAGATTGTAATCATCCATACCACAAAATGCAAAACTATGTATATGATCCAGATGAACATATATACATGTTTACATATATAAAAGAGCATTGTTTCATTCCAGAGATGATAATTACCCAATTCCTCTACAAGGGTCAAGCAAAGCTATATGACATGAATGGCATCCACAGAATTCTTAAAGTTTGGTAATTTAGAGATCAATGGCAATCTCAGAGAATTCTTAGGGCTTGTTAATTCAGAGATCAATGGCAACCTCAGAGAATTCTTAGAGCTTGTTAATTCAGGCATCACTAATTTTGCACCTTGTACCTATATAAGAAGGCTTTCACTCCTTTTTATAGTTTGTTGGAAAGATTGTGCCTAAAGCTTTGGCTCTTTCCCGAAGCAGATACTTCTGAATTTTTCCTGTGGGTGTCTTTGGGATGTCTCCAAGGATAACAGTCCGAGGAGCCATATAATGAGGTAAACGAAGCCGGCAGAAATTGATGATGCTTTCAGGAGTAACTACTTCTTCAGCAAAATCTTTCAGCTTCACAAAAGCACAGAGGGTTTCACCCCAGTAATCATCAGGTCGCCCTACAACTGCAGCTTCAAGTACATTTGGATGAGAATAAACAACAGTTTCCACTTCAATGCTGCTAACATTCTCCCCTCCTGAGATTACGATGTCTTTTGCTCTATCCTTGAGCGCAAGGTAGCCATCAGGATGAATGACTCCTAAATCACCTGTGTGAAGCCATCCACCTTCAAATGCTTCGGCTGTAGCTTGGGTAGATTTCAAGTATCCTTTCATGATTGTGTTGCCCTTGATCATGACTTCACCCATTGTAGCTCCATCATGAGGAACACTCTCCATTGTGGTGGGATTCTTGACGTCTAGTTTAGAGACTCCCAAGTGAGGGACTCCTTGTCTGCTCTTTAGTTTGGCTCGATCCTCTGATGGAAGCATATCCCATTCATCCTTCCAAGCACATGAGGACATGATTCCATATGATTCTGTGAGGCCATATACATGTGTTATGTGGAAACCAAGTTCCTCCATTCTGGACAGCAAGGCTGGAGGAGGTGGTGAACCACCTGTCATAATGTGAACGGTGTGAGGAAGTGGTCTTATTTCACTAGGAGGTGCATTTGCAATGATACTTAAAACTGTTGGCACTGCACATAAGTGGGTGACTTTGTGCTCAGCAATGGCATCAAATATGTCTTTTGCATTTACACTTCTGCAGCAAATACTGGTGCCACCTTGTGCAGCCATGCCCCATGGAAATCCCCAACCGTTACAATGAAACATGGGTGTTGTCCACAAGTAAACAGGCTTAGACTTCATTTCCCATGCTAAAATAATGCCAATTGTATTGAGATAGGCACCTCTATGACTGTACACAACACCTTTAGGACTAGACGTGGTTCCTGATGTGTAGTTTAATGAGATAGCTTCCCATTCATCTTCAGGCCAGCGAGTCTCAAAATTTGGATCTCCACTTATCAAAAGCTTTTCATAATCAAGAAGATCTTTATGATCTTCATTCAAAGCAGATGCTTTAGATTTGTCCAGTTCATGGATCACAATAATTAATGGTAATTCCTCTGTCACCTGAGAAAGGTTCCTGACTGCTGCCATTGTAACTTCCAAGAATTGGTAATCCACAAACACCACCTTGGCTTCTGAATGCTTCAAAATGATAGACATTGTGTGTGCATCATGTCTAATATTTAGAGTGCTGAGCACTGCCCCTGCCATTGGTACTCCAAAGTGCATTTCATATGTGGCTGGTACATTCGGGGCCACTACAGCAACCTGTCATATGTATGGATTGTTCAAACTTCAAATTCTCTAACAATTGATACAATTTCAGTTAAATGAAATTTTGATGATTTTAAGGTTTATAGGAAAAAGCCTTCACTAAGAAACATATTGTAAATAGAAAGGTTACAGGATCGATTTCTGAAAATTTAGATTTTCTAAACTTTAGGAATAACCAAACTTGACTTTTCTCCTGGAACAAATGATTTCAGAATGCTAATTTTAAGTACCTTGAACTTTGAAGCAATGAATAGGAATTGATATTTGCTTATATAATTATATAAATATGGAGCTATACAAGCAAATTTTCAAAGATGATCGTTTTTAACCCATAGAACCGTTTACAACTTACAACTTCTCCTGTTTTGATATTTAGAGATCGAATCACTGAAGCAAGCCTGCGGCAGCGCTCTATTGTCTGTGCCCACGTAAATCGAACAGATCCATACACTACCGAAGTTCTTTCTCCATACAGGTTGCCTGTTCTCTCCAAGAAATTTATTGGCGATAAAGCTTGGCTGTTGGCTTCACATGGCTTCAGTTCTTTGAAGTGGCAATTCTTTGGGTCGATCTCTTCCCTGTTTATCCCACTTCTGGAAGAAACAACAACAATGAGAATAGCTTTTACGCACCCACTCAGCGGCTAAAATCAAAATCAAATTTAAATATAGAAAGAAAATTGATTTAACTTACTAAGAAACAGAAAATTGATTTAACTTACTGAGAAACAATTGTTGAGAAGTAGCGAAATCGAGGAAATATATTCCTCATCCTCCAAACCATTTTATCCATCGAGGAGGATTGGACTTCAAACTTCACAACTGGTCTGTGAAACTTGTAGGGTTTCCCAACATCAATCACGAGAAGGATTTCATTCGTACTATTCATGCCATGTAAATTGCAACTGTCTGTGAAATTCCAACGCATGAACTGAACGAATAATTGATGTACATATAGATAATTCTCACTTCTCATTAGCGTATATTGAAAGACATGGCAAGCTGTTTTTGTTTTTATATTAATTTTTAAGAAATTATTGTTATGTAGTCAACATTGGGAAACATGTGCTTTGAAGCTTTCATGTACATTTTTTATTTTAAACCACACAAATACATTTACAAGAGGATGTGCAATCCAATTATTTTAAATAATAAAAATGAGATAGGAATTGATTCTATTATATATAATATATATTTTAGAAATTGACAATAGCATGTGCAATCCAATTACTTTAAATAATAAAAATGAGATAGGAATTGATTTTATTAAAGATATTTTTCTTAAGTGTTTAGGAATTGATTTTATTAAAGATATTTTTTTAAGTGTTTAAGTGACTTGACTTGGAATATTATCATCATTTGAATTAGACCCCAGCTAAATCAATCTTTCTCCTCTCAACTACGGTTTGAACTTTACCTAATTTTATTATTGAGCGGTTTGAACTCTATCTAATTTTATTATGAATATATTTAATTAAATATATTTGATTATTTTAAATGGTATTTATGTATTTGAACTTTATCTAATTTTATTATAGATATATTTAATTAAATATATTTGATCATTTTAAATGGTATTTATGTAAATTGAATTCTTTCACTATAATATTTAATAAATGATAATTAATTTATAAAAAATATATTTATATAAATGTGATTTTTCAATATTTAAAATAAAATTAATAATTAATAATTAATTTATAAAATGAGTAAATATGTTATGACGTGAAGCTTAAATTTTGGGGTAAGGTATGCTTTGTTTATGCGTCTAGATTTTATTGTTTTCTTTGCAATTCAAAATGTTTGGTTATAGGAGACTCTCATTTTATCATTTTGCATACTGGAAAAGCATATCCTTCGAGGATAGAATTATTGGAAGATTGCAATCTTGAATTATCGATCTTATGTGGTGTATTAATGGAGTTAATTTGGTGCACATTCAAAGGACTAAGAATCAGGTAGCCGACTACCTAGCAAATCTCACTACCAACCTTGGCAAAGGTGAATTAAGCAAAAATGGGGGCCAACCTTATACTTGGTGGCTCCCTTGAGTGTTTAAGCTTGAAATTGAATCAAAGGTATATGACCCACCAAACATGCATGATCTCCACTTGGCAGCATATCGTGTTTCAAAATGTGGGCATTAAAGGAGCCATTACTCCACACATGGGAGAAGACTCAAGAGCACACACCTTATGGGATGAAGGAACGGGGTATTATAATATGGAGTTGCAGTGTGTTTTTGGGAATCAATATGGTATTATGCATGTTTCTTCTGACTGGTTGAAAGATGGTAAGGGTCTTCTCTAAGTGATTGAGGATTCCCTTGTTGGTTTCGTTGGATTTTTTGCAAAGGAGCTTGCTTTTGGGGTGGCAGATTTTGCTCTCCCTCCAGTTTGGTTGGGTGATTGCACGGTTTTGCCCTGTGTTTTGAGGGCCAATCCTTTTGGATTTTCCTTGGAGGTTTTCACCTTCAGCTTGGCATATTTTGAGTGCATCCCTATCATCCTTTTGCAGGAACATGATAATGCTTTGTTGAATCCTTTTTTTTTTAAGGGCCTCTGGTCATGCGTGGAAAGGGGCAATATGAAGTCTAAGGAGGGTGTCGTGGTAGAGATTTTTGAACTGTTGGTTGAATTTAGAGACATGAAAGGGGATATCAGAGATCTTCAGTTGGCTCTGCACAGATTAAATTCCTAGATGGAAGGAGTCTTTTCGACCATTCGTGAGGTAACCACTCACGTCTTCTTACTCAATCATAGATTTGATGACTTTGAAAACGAGGCCTGGGTGTGTTAAATTTCCAGATTTAGATCTAGTTAACTGTCCTTAATAATTTACTTCAATTATTAACAAAAAACACACCGAATCTTAACAAATTTACATAGTAGAAATGCTTAGGATATCACCCACATTTACACTTAGATTTACCCTAGAAAATCCCAAATGGGGAAAAACCAACAAACAAATGGTTTTTATTAATAATAAAAATGATGGGCCCTCATTCTCAGATAATGGCCCACTGAGGAATAATATAATGACATAATGCTAGCAAATCATGCCTTAAGATCAATCCTTCGATCTTGCTGGCTTCTAATCCTTGACAACCCCTTGTCCCTTTCCTCTAACCTTGCCCTGAAACCTGCACACTTGGATGGAAGTTCTCCACCCATTCAATGAGATCTCACTCACTCATTATGCGTGATTGATGTGTATCGCCTCCTTTCCTTAGGCTTCCTTTTATATCATTACAATGACTAAAATACCTTGGTCTGATACCATGGGCCCTCTAGATCTCCTTAGTGATTTTAGATTTGTCACGTCCCCACCCCTCATACCGACGATGGAGAGGATGCGACCAACACCTTGTTGCTGTCAAACTGGGCAATCTAGCCCCATAATCATAAGCATAAAAATAAAATGCATTAATATAAAAACATGCACAGATTCATAATGCAATATATAGCGGAAGCAATCATATTTATTTCATTCATGCATTCATCATGTTCATTTTAATTCATAAACAATTCATTGAAGAGATTAAATACACGAGAATACTTATCTGAAAAAGAAGTTGGCCCACAACTAGCTATGTTGCTGCAACGTTCCACCCAACCATAGGCCAGTGTGCTCATCAATCTCTCAGCATCACTGCCACTCCTGAGTTGGGCATGATTCCACAAGGCACTAGGGAAATAACATGCTCACACCTAGCCCAAGACCAACATATCCACAGTCAAGCCAACATACCGTTGGGTTTCACAGACTGCCCAACCAAGCCAATAAGAAATTGGGTTTTACAGGCTGCTAAGGAAACTAGCCAACAATACATGGGTTCCTTGGACTTGTCCAGCCAAGCCACACTTGCATCAAACATACAGTCAACCCATTTAATCAAATATAGTCATACACAACTGTTGGATATGAATAGAACGTTCTGGGGAACCAAAACAGAAAAGGAAACAAGGGTAAAACAACCCTCTGATAGCAATTTCGATTTCCAAGGGCGTTTTGGCCCTAACGTGGCCAAAACGGACTCAACAACACCCAAGAAATCGTGGCTCTCTTCTTCCACTCGCCGGGCATTACCAAAAAATGTTTTCCAGCTTGGAAACAATGGGGAAATGCATCCAAATTGCGGGGGAGGGAACCCATCCATTGATATTTACAAAAACGAATTCCCATCCTGGGGAAATTTAAGAAAACAATTGCCCATGTGAGGGAAAACACACAGCAAACCCAAAAACGGGTTTGCAACCAAGAACAAATTGGTAAAATTGGGGAAAAACACTCTGTGAGTAAAAGTCCGATCTCCCAAACATTTTTGGGCAACGTAGAGGCTAAAACAACTCCCATCCATGCCCAAATCGTGGGTCTCCTTTGCCCATTCGCTACACAAGTCCACAAACGAAAATTTGGGTATGCAAAAATAGAAAAACAACAGAAAAACGTGGAGGTAATTACTCAACAAGCTCCTGCTACGTGAGGAGGACCAAAAGCATCCCTTAGAAACCCCCAAATCATCCATCCTTGCTACACATTCACTTAGCAAGACCCCAAACCAATTTCTGGGCATGTCGAAATGGAGGAACGACCTCCAAACGTGAGGGAGAGAGCTCCCTCCTCTTCCTGCTGTGTGAGAGAGCCTCCACATGAAAGGGAATGGGTGAGTAAATGAAAGGCATGGGTGCATAATGGCTTGGGCATGCCTTCCCAAGCTTTTACTTGCCCACAAGTAAAAAACACACTTTCCAAAAATGGGTGACCTCCCAAATTTGAATTTGACCTCCATACATTTCCCATCCCAAGGAAATGACTTTCTCCACCAACTTAGAGATGACTGGACACAAAAGACAAAAAGGGTAGTTGACCACTCTATGGGTTTTACCTTAGACATTTGGATTTTCCCCATTGGATCAAGGTTGAATAATTCCCCCTCCCTATCCTTGTGAAATCATGCCCCCATCTCTTTAACATTGCGTCGTGTACCTAGTCATGATATTTTTATTAATTTGCATTTTACATGATGTCTCAAAACACATTGTGCCTGGCTAGCACATAAACCATCGACATCGATTTTAATTGTTGAAACATCAAACACTAAACCCATGGTGGGGCCATTAGAGGAAATTTGGGGTCTAAAATGGGCCTTATAAGAAAACGTGCCAAAATAAGTTTTTGTGAGTTGGAATTCAAGAACCAATAGAATTTCAATAAAATAAGTCAACCATAATGGTTGAATTGACATATTTGTCATTAAAAAAAAAACTATTTTTTTGTTCGTATTTTCGACATATCTCATTGTGTTTTTACTCAAATTTCGATCGGGAGAGCTCGTTGGATGCGGAATTTGATTTCGCATCCAACGAATACCCACACTGCATACTTTTGACGGACCCCGCTATCCCAAAAACAAGAAATACCTGAAAAAACGTACAGGGAGATATGTCGAAAATATGAACATAAAAAGTAGTTTTTTTCTTTCTTCCTCCAAAATTAATCAATATTATTTTATTATTTTAACTATTATTTTCCTTATGAGGCCCATTTTAGACCCCAAAATTCCTCTAATGCTTTGCATTGAGTTCTACACCATGATTTAATACAATATTTACATTATATACAATTTAATACCATGGGGTCAAAACCAAGGTGTTAGAAGATCACTTGATATCTATGGCTATGACTTAATCTCTTGTTGACACACCTTAAGTTACCTTTTAGCCATTATAATATAAAAGTCACTTTCCTTCTCAAGCAAGCTCCTAGAGAGGTCTTTTGAACGACTTCTACATGCCTGACACTTAACCTATGCAGAAGTACCTATTTGAGCCTATGCAGAAGTACCTATCTGAGCTACAAAAACCAAAAGGGTGTAGAGTGCTCAGTTGGAAAAACTATTTATTATTGTGAATGTTCCCCAAGAATTACTAAACAGAAGCCAATCCAGGCTTATGAGGAACGCCAGATCTAGGATTGTTGAAGAGGATTTGATTTACAAATTGAATGAAGTCATTGTTGAAATCTCTAGCTTGACTACCTCGTAGGAGGAATTTGAGAATGTGTAGGGCCCTTGTGTTATTCTGTTTGATAAATGCTAAATGTTTGTGTTTTTATTCTCAGACAATATGTAAGCATATATAGCGGTAAATCCCTTTTAATTATATATGTAGCACTCTAGAGCCTACTTATAGAAGTCAAAATGTTGAAAATAATCTTATGCGCTAGCGAATTGATAAGATATTTTTTGAAAATTTTATACATTTAAAAAAAAATTAATATAAAAATTTACCCATTTTTCAAAAATAAATAAATAAAGTTTAAATTTGATAGAAAAAATAATACCTTTTTCTTTAATAACTTTTCATAAATTAGTTTTAACTAAAATATAAATTAATAATATAAAATTGTAAAAATAATATTTATTACTTTGATAATATAAAATTATATTAAAATATAAAAATTAAATATTTGATTTTCCAATTTTTAATAAAAGATTCATGAAAGTTTGATTCTTATTATGTCCCCGACAAGGGGATATATATGAATCGCTCACGTATATTAATCTTGAGCAATTTAAAAAATAATAGAAGTTTAGATTAAGGTTTTGCAATATTCAATACAAATTTGATTTAAGCTTATTTTTTAATTGTATTTATTTTTGCTAGGATTGGTCCAATAGAAATGACGTTGCCCTAAATTAGTGTGCCAGAGGACCCGGTGGCGACTTGATGTCACCAATGATATAAATATTCAACACAAAATTGCATTGGAGTATGGAAATAACAGACCTAGAGTTATGAAACCCCTTTGGAAAGGGGGCTAATTATTGAACATCATTGCTAGTTATTGAACATCATCATGAATCCTGCAGCATTATGAATTCCGCAGAGCAGGATCTAGTCGACCTTAATATTTTATCAAGCTAAGCTAGGTGGTAGTTGACAATGACCTTCAAATTTTTAATGCTGTCAATTTTCTTCATATTTTTACTCCATTGAAAATATGTCAGAGATATTGTTACAGTTGTTATTGAAATCATGGCTTGGTTCAGACAGCCTCTGCTGCATGCCTGCAGACATCATGGTTCCTGTTAACAGCTGTATTTAACAAAGGGAGAAATAAGACCATAGTGGAGATAAGGTAATGTTGTTTAAATACTTTGGTTAAAGGATATAGTGCAAGGGTGCAATGATAGTCAAAGTATCGATCAATGTGCCAAAGAGCCCAGGCCGCGATGAAGGAAGGAAGAAAATCAATGGTTGGTATCCCCCCCACCCCTCGCAACATGCGAGGAAGATAAGACAGGTTCCGGCTTTTAACCAACTGCACAGATCAAAGGTTATAAAGTGGTCCTGGGTAGATCCACGGTTCACATCAAATCCGCCTTGTGAAGGCACGAGTTGGTTAAGAAAATGGAGTCTAGCGGAATCGTGTATCCTTCTCTCAATCCGACGGCGGAGAGGCGAGGTCAGATCATATCGAGGGATGAGAGTGATTCCGAAAGCGAAACCTACACGACGGATAAGCCCAAACGGCCCAGCGGAATTTGTTATCCGATGACACATTCGACGGACGGAAATCAAAGCGGGATAGATCAACAATTATTATAAGTTCCGGGGAGTGAAACTGCACGGGAGATAAGTCCCAGACTCCCAGCGGAATTGGGTAGACGTCGACAGATCTGACGGCTGATGAATGCCGGGGATCACATCAACGGCTGAAAAAGATTCTGGAACCCAAACTTGCACGTTGGATAAAGGGAAGGAGCCCAGCGGAATTTGATAGGCGGCAAGTGATCCAACGGCTCGCAAATAAAGGTATATTAGATCGAGGGCTGTGGATGATTCCGGAGATTAAAGCTGCACGAGGGTTAAAGCCAGAAAGCCCAGCGGAATGTGGGACGTGGCGTTTGATCCGACGGTGAAAAATGGAGGGTACGGCACAGCGACGGTTGTGAGCGTTTCCGGGGCACGAAGTTGCACGTTGGTTAATACCAGGGCGCTGGGCGGAACGGGATACGTGGCACACGATCCAAAGGCCAGGAATTAAAGAGAAACCAGATCTACGGTCGTGGATGAAACCGGAGAATAGAAGTGCACGGCAGTTAGAGATAAGTGGTGGTTGCGGAAGTTAATGCTGTCCACGTGGCGAATTGGGCTGTCCTATAAAGGCAGGGTTGACCCCTCCAATGATTATTTTATTTGCTCGGGACCCGGTGAAAAGGACCTGGCGATTTGGGAGCTTCCATTTGTCAGCACCAGGCACGTTCCGAACACGTGCCTCCACAGTAAACCAGGTAGGACTTTAATCCCGTAACTCCTTCGTCCAATTACTGGTATAAATTAAGAAATGGACCAAAGGAGCGAGGTTAGTGTGTCTGGTCGGGTCGCGGATGACAGAGAGGAATTTTTAATAGACAGACACAGGGGCGTCTGCGACCCCTTCCTGTCCACAGGGAGCGTGTCCGGCAGCGAAGAGAAGTTGTGGTCTTATTTTTCACAGGGGAATGACGTTCTGAATGTATGCAAGTCCTTTTTGTACCATTTCTCCCTTGATCAAACCCTCCACTTCCCTGAATTTGTCGAATGGTGCGCGGTGAACTATTCTCCCTCTCAGAGGATTATTGTGAGTAGGTCCACGTCGAAAATACTGTGTAAAATTGATGCTGCGGCCGTCAGAGAAAACCTTAGTTTGCCCGAAAGCTACCCTGTAAATCGTGAGTCTGTAAATGAATCTGTCCTTGCCGAGTTTTTCAAAAATTGCGAAGGTGAAAGTCGCTCTCAATTCCTGTCAAGTATCCTGAAGGAAGGTCAGTTTCTCGAAATCCTTTTCTCACCTTACCCTTTGCACGTTTTTAGAACTGAGGTGCAACTGGTAATGTCTTTGGTCTGTCAAGTGTTAGGTCACAGATGACGATTGTCATATAGGTGATGTTATCCTTGGTTTCTTGTTAAAAATAAACTCTTTAAGTCCCGAGTCTCAGTCAGTCCCCGTGCTTAATTTAGATGAGTACCTTGCCGAAGCGATCCACCTCCAGTTGACTGAATTTCCCAAGGTCCAGTTTTTTAGATTTCAAACACACTTGCTTAACATGTTACTATGTTCTAATGTTACTGAATTAAAGTTCTTAAGTGCTCTATCTTCTTCTGATTTGCCCAAGCAAATCAACATGGTCGAATTTGCCAATTCGATCATGTCCGAAATATACAGGATGTTATTTGATGAAGACCTGCCCCGTGTCCTGGATGAAATGAGATGTCTAATGCAGTCGTCGCCCGAAGAGCGGGTGGGGGACTGGTTCCTGTACAGAGGTTACACAGTGTTAAGAGTATATGGCTTTACTGGTTGGCCTTATAGGCTACCATCCTTCTTGACCCCAAGGATTTTCGCACTGCAGTTCATGAGGCAGAGAATGTTGTCAGAGGAGGAGCACTTTGGTGCTTTCAGAAAGTCTTTGAATATTAAATTTCCATTTAAAGTAGGCCCTTTCATTTTTAAAGGTAAAGGTGCCCTGGCATTTATAGAAAGGTTGATGGAGAATATGGATTTCATAAAAGATGTAAATATGAACTACGACCCCCACCAGGTGATCTCATTAAGAAAACATGTAAACAGGAATAAACCATTTGAGCATCAGGCTATTGAGGGGCTGGCTGAAATGGCCAATTTGTTGCAGTATACTGACAGGTCATATTCCGATGAAGGGGCACATGCTACACCTGTCACAGAGACCCAAATAACAGAAGGTGCTGGTATTTTGGTCAAGAGGAGTTTGTCTGAAACCGAGAGCATGGATGTAGACGAGGAAGGCCCCCATAAAAGGACAAAAATGCTGCAAAGTGGTGAAATTATAGATGAGGAGGTTTCTGATGGTTCCAAAGGAGGTGCCCTAGTTCCCCTGAAAGCAGTGCAGATAAGCCAAGTCTCTTTTAAGAATCCGGAAGGTGATGTAGATAGTTCGGAATTGTGCCATGTGTTTAAGTCGAAGGAAGACCTAAAATCCAGTTACATGGAAAAGAGGAAGCAGTCTATGGAGGAAACGAGAAATTTGCTCCCGAAGGTTAGAAGTCTGTACAGTTTGAAGACCTCTCTGGTCTATGCTAGAGATGCTGAGAGGAATACTTTTAGAATGGCTATGGTAAGTGACAAGAGAATGTCTGAAATAGAAATCCGGTTAGACAAAATCAGCACTCCGGACAAAATTCAACTCCACAAACAGACAAGCGATATCATCTACTCAGACTTGCTTCAAGCCATGATGAAGATCAATAAATTGCAAGTCTTGATAGATAAATTGGAAATCTAGTTGAAACATGAGAAAGTAGAGAATAAAGAAAATGCTGTTCAGATTAAGAAGCTGCAGACAGACATTGCTAGTTCAGATAGTACACAGGCAGTCAAGAGGTTGTTAGAGGAAAAGGATAATGCCCTCCAAGTCCTGAAGAAGAAACTGAAAATCCCAGGCACTGAGCATGTTCAGTCATCTGAATTGCTAGCCCTCCAAGAAGAAAATGATAAAGTCCATCAGGAGATGATGGAATACAAAGGAAGAGCCGAAGAGTTACAGGAGGAAAAAGAGAAGTGGGAAGCCGAAAGGGAGGAGCTGTTAGCCCAAATCTCCTTGATGAAAAAAGATCAGAATGAAGAGAAGGAGATTATGGAAGAGTTGATGAGCCAAACTCCCACCGACGAGGATTTGTCTATTGTAAATATCCAGAAGCCTTTAGATGATTTCTCTACTGATGATTTGTTAGTACCAATGTCACAAGTGAGTTTGAAGGAAGAAGCAATCAAAGATTTGAGAGCAGAAAATGAGAAGATGAAAGCTGAACTGGTTAAAGTTAATGAAAGCAAAAAACAGATCTTGCAAGACAAGAATCAATTACAGAAAAAGCTCGATGAGCTAAAAGAAAAATGCATTGGGAAAGGCCCTCTTCAGGGGGCGAAACATATCATTTGGGACACCCTGACTATAGAGATTACCAAGTTCCGACACTACTTGAATTTTATTGATGATTTGAGTATACTGACAGATTCGGCTCAACAAAAGCTGAAATTGGTAAATGAACACATGGCAAAAGACCCCTCACTACAGCTCAGAACACATTAAATTTTCTGAATTCACTGACATACCAAAAGTTGCACGACATGGGCATAAAGGACAGAATCTCAATAGTGCTGTGGGCGAAGAAGATCATCCACAAACACCATTTAATGAAGACTGTCCAAGACAAGTCAGAGGAATTGCTTGTGCAGGTCAATAAGTTCAAACAAGAGTTTAAAGAGCTGTTCGAAGATGGATTGCCGTCCTTCTGGAACGAAGAAGGTCGGATGCTCCCGCCGGAACATTATCATCACCTGCTTGTCCGGGCTCGCATGGACCACTCAAAATTTAATAACTTGGAGAAGAGCCTGATAGGACAAACCATTGTGAACATGTTAATGGAAGACTTCGAAATCCTGCAGAAGTTCGCAATCATCAGAGCCAGATCGCCCAAGAAATCTTATGAAGCATTTATGGAGCTCGAGGTAGAAATTCGGGAGATGACAGAGTGTGACACCCCAAGTTCGGAGCAGTGGAAGGCTGTAGAGCGGTTTGGGAAAACAAAGTATATTCTTCCCCCCTAGGAACATGTGTCAGGTACTGAAGGGCTGATGGGGCAAAGACAAGGAGCTGATGGGGCAGAGACGTGGAGCTGTTGGGGCAAAAACGTGGAACTATTGGGCAAAAGTTTGTTATCCAGTTGATTTGTAGTTTGTGATTTGTTAGGAATGGAGTTGTAACAACTTCCTAGTGGTGTAGGAATTTAGTTACAAACTCTAATTTACGCCGATCATTCTGTTATTGATATGCTGAGGGCCGACTTATTTTTTTATCTATAAATTTGTATCTTTTTATGAGATGGGGGTTGGAACCCATCGGGTCGGGAATAATTTTGGAGAACATATCTATTTTTGAAATAACAAAGTGAATGCATGAGAGTTTTGTCAGAGATTCATGTGTCATTGATATTACAGTCTGTGCTTTTTTCTTTTATGTGATTGTACCTTCTTTGTGTAACACTCCATTTTGTCTCTTCCTCGTATCTGGAATATAGCGTTAGATGATCAGAATTCATGTATTTATGCTCTGGTTATCATTTCATATATTATACGAATTTTTCTGCTAAAGTTGATATAGAACTCATCCTTGTTGATGCTCTGTATTAATGGGTTGTTTCTTCATCTCTTCTGTTCCACCAGAATCAATTTGAATGACTGTGATGATATGATTACCTTGCCTTTGATGAATATCATGTATATGTCTTTGTGGTATCTTTGTATTGTATATGACTCCATGCCCAATGGTTATGTTATTGTTTCAGCCAAATACATAAATCTGTGAATGTTATTTTAAATCTGGTCTTGTTAAATCTTTATTGAGAGATCCCTCTCTGGAAGAAAATACCAGTTTCTTCCTAAAGTGGTTTTGCTGTTACCTTGGAGTATACCTTCTACAACCTGGGTACATTCTGAGTGCTAACAGTTCCTATGCTCCACGGGCCTGTTATTAATGTCTATGTTGCCAATCTCGTTGAATCTGTAGTGTATGCAATTATTATCACTCAATTGAAGGAGTATTATGATTATATATCTTGGAAAGAGTTCCTTAGAAAAGGTTTAAACTCTTATGAGATAATTCTCAATTTCTTTTGGGATGTCTGGGACCAAATTGCAAAATTCGTGCACAACTAGTGCAACGAGAAAGTTTCTGGATTTCACACCAAGTTATATGAGAAAACTTCTAGAGTTCTTGGCAATGTTTATGAGAAAATTTTCAGGAGGATGGGATTCTAGTTTTGTTGGGTAGATGCTATTTTGTTGTGATTAATATATATAGTGGGAATTTCATAGGATGGAGTGGACACATGCAGTTCTTCGTAACAATGAATATATGAAAGAGTACCATTCCATTCTGAAGTTTTTGTATAGTCTGAATCTCAAGCTTTATATGTCAGAATAGTGAACGTTACTTGCCCCTACCACTCCTATTACCATTTTACCAGAGAAACAAGCAGGTGGAGATCGCTTCAAGCCAAATTCCTAATGAAAGGAAACCTCTTTTGGGTTCTAAAAGAAGCCTGCTAGAGAAGGCCAAATTCCTAATGAAAGGAAACCTCCTTTGGGTTCTAAAAGACACCTGCTAGAGACATGTACGCACACGTACATTTTCAAGGAGCATCCTCCATGCTAAACTAGAGGTAGACAATTATTTACTATTTTTAATCT
>LPNX010924106.1:2497-18067 GCA_001517045.1 Pseudotsuga menziesii | reverse complement strand
AAAATAGAAAAAGATAATAGATTTAAATAAAAATTACATATTCAGAATCTACAGACAGAGTTACACAAGTGTGTGAATTTTCATTAGCAGTGGACAAGCTACCCGAACCTAAAACCAATGTAGCCAAGTCATCCACCACGTAGGTTAGAAAAAATGTGTCCGTCAAAATTCTAAATTTAAATCACGCGTGCATGTAGTTTAAAACGTAACGCGCGCGCACTAGAAGCGTGATCACACTTTTAAGTGCGTACACGCTAAACACGCTTGCATGCATATGTTAAGTTAAAACTTTGTTTTGATTTTATTTTCAAGAATTTGCAATTGAATGATGATGATGAACAATGATGATGATGATGAGGAGGATGATGACGCTGAGGATGATTACGATGATGATGATGATGAGGATGATGATGATGATGGCGATGACGACAATGATGAACAATGATGGTGATGATGATTATGATGATGAGGATGATGATGATGATGATGACAATGACTATGATAACAATGATGATGATGATGATGATGATGATTACAGTGATGAATATGATGAGGTTGATGACCATGACGATGATGATGAACAATGATGATTACGATGATGATGACTATGATGATGATGATGATGACGATGACGACGATGACGATGAAGAAGATGATGATGATTATGATGATGATTACAATGATGAGGATGACGATGACTATGATGGTGATGATAATGATGATGATGATGATGACTATGATGATGATGATGGGGATGAGGATGATGATGATGATGGAGATGAGGCGGATGATGACTATGATGATGATGATGATGATGATGAGGATGATGATGATGATGATGATGACGATGATGATGATGACGACGACGACGATGATGACGATGACGACGACGATGATGACGATGACGACGTTGACAATGATGATGAACAATGATGGTGATGATGATGAGGATGATGAGAATGATGATGATGACTATGATGATGATGAGGATGATGATGATGATGATGACAATGATGACGAGGGTGGTGATGATGATGATGAGGAGGATGATGATGACGATGACGATGATGAGGAACAATGATGACGATGATGATGGGTTTAGTTGAAACTTTGCTTTGATTTTATTTTCAAACATTTTCAATGGAACGATAATGATGACCATGACCATGATGATGAAGAATGATGATGATGAGGAGGAGGATGATGATAATGATGATGATGAGGATGATGACTATGATGATGATGATGATGATGAGGATGAGGATGATGATTATGATGATGACGAAGACGATGACGATAATGATGATGAGCAATGATGGTGATGATGATGATGTTGAGGAACAATGATGATGATGATAGGTTTAGTTGAAAATTTGCTTTGATTTTATTTTCAAGCATTTTCAATGGAATGATGATGATGACCATGAATATGATGATGAGGATGATGACAATGGAATGACGATGATGATGAGGAGGAGGATGATGACAATGATGATGATGAGGATGATGACTATGATGATGATGATGATGATGAGGATGATGATGACAATGATTACCACGATGACTATGACTACGATGACGATGATTATTATTATGACGATGATGATGATTACGATGATGAGGATGATGATGTTGTTGATGATGATGATGACCATGACGATGATGATGAACAATGATGATGATGATGATGATGATGAGGACGACGATGAGGACGATGATGATGATGGTGACTATGATGATGATGATGACGACGACGACGACGATAATGATGATGATCATGAATACTATGACTATGATGACGATGCTTACGATGATGAGGATGATGATGACTATGATGGTGATGATGATGAAGATGATGACTATGATGATGATGATGAGGATGAGGATGATGATGCAGATGATGATGATGATGAGGATGATGACTATGATGATGATGATAAGGATGAGGATGATGATGATGAGGATGATGACTATGATGATGACGACAACGACGACGACGACGATGACGATGATGATGAACAATGATGGTGATGACGACGACGATGATGAGGAACAATGATGATGATGAGGAACAATGATGATAATGAGGATGAGGATGAGGATGATGACAATGATGACAATGATGATGATGCAGAAAATGAATATGATGATGATGATGAGGATGACTATGATGAAAGCTGAGCTTGAGCTTAGTGCAGAAAGCTGAGCTTAAGCTTAGTGTAGGAGCTCAACCTCCTTTTAGAATGCATTTTTGGCACTTTTTCTGATATGATGGAAAATATACTTCATCTTGAATCTTAATTGATATTTCTTAGTTAATGCAGAATTTACCCATAAAAGAAATCAATATGACCAAGAAAGTAGGGTTTTTACACAACAAGGTTTCCTTATAAAAATTAATATGACCCTTTGAGAAAGGGTGTTTTCAAAGTAATGGGGGTGATTAAAATTCCAATAATGTAGTGGTTGTGTCTCGTGAGTTGATTTTCATGTGACGACTGTTCATCGATGTCTGCAAATGTATGGTCCATAGAATAGAACAGATCATCTAGTACCACAAATATTCAAACAAATGTGTGGCCATATGTGTAATGAGTGTTTATATGTGTATTAAATATTTCGACGATTTTCAAGATTTAGTAATGATATTTCGCCCGTTTTCAAGATTTAGTAATCAGTATTTATAGTAATGCATTTGATACTCCATACAACTTGGCCCCTCTGACATCACATCTATAAAATTTGAAAGATGAAGGCTTTTGTAGAGTCCACAGAGCTCGATGCTTTGTTCTTTCTTGATAGTAGCTGTCAATTTCACTTACTCATGGAACTCACGTCCAAGATTTTGACATGTAAACTCACACAAGCACTCTCTGCATTTTTATTAGTACATGATTGGTGACTTATTAACAAAGCTTTATCTATCCCGTTATTTATATATAACACACAACCATTCCAAGTTTGATTCGATGATGATGACAATGATGATGAGTATGATGATGATGATGATGATGACTATGATGACGATGATTATGATGATGATGACTATAATGATGATTATGATGGTGATGATGGTTAGTGTTGGAGGCCTCCCTTACCCTCCACTAGCCATAAGTAAGGAGCCTAAGATCTCGTAATGGTACCCATGGGCCTAAGAAGAAAGTAGTGGTGAATAATATATTGTAAAAATACTCGTAGATGTGTGAATACCAAGAAATTGTTGAAGAACGTTAGGCATTAAATGGGATAAACGTGAGTGAGAAAATGCTGTAAATGTTAGGTAGTAGCACGCATTTCTCTTTGCGCATACGTGTTAGTACGCACACACACTCTTATACATGTGTGCACGCTCATAAATACGCGTGCACGCACCTATTACTAGCTAAAAAAAATAGAGATCTGGAGTCCCGGGGTTGCTACCAATTTTCACGGGTTTTCTACAACTGTTTGCGCGTTTTGTGGTCCTGAACTTTCCAATTTGGCTCACACTCAATCATCAATTAGACACTCTTTGATATATTGGATAGAATATCACTCTTGGAATCTAACAAACATATTCAGTGGTCTTGGAAGTTTCAAACTATAAGTTTTTATTGCAAGAAGATATCATTTTGAATAGGTATGGTGAATTGTAAATAATTGTTTTCATTCAAAAACTTTCATATCATTTCATTGATTTATGTTTTATCATATGCCTACAACAATATCTCTCTCGTAGACAACAATTAATTTCACAAGAAGAATTCCCAACTTCACATCTAAACAAGTCTCATATTCTCCATACAAGATGAAGTATGCAATGTTAACTAATTTACATTTGCACATGAATATAATCATGCGAGAGGGTCCATATTGAAAGTTCACCAAGTTGTCCATATTCTCTATACAAGATGAAGTATGCAATGTAGACCAATAATCATTTACACATGAATATATTTTGATTTCACACAAGGATGGCATATATGAGGTTCTCTATTGAGACTCTTCAATTTGTATATAAACCTTGGAAGCAATCATGGGAGAGGGTCCATATTGAATAGTTCATCAAATTATCGATGCTCTCCTCTTCATGCTAGATTGATCATAACATGCCTTTGAGCTTGATGGGGATGCCTCTACCCCAAATCCTAAGATATGAACACCTATAGATGTAATAAGTTTGACCACGTCACTAAATGATAATCATGAAAAAAAATTGACTACGTCACTTTATAATTTTTAAATTTAAAATTAACAAATTAGATGGTGTTAATGCAATGTATTTAGTTGTTGCTAATAGTTGTGTATTTGATGGTGTTCATGTAATGTACTTGTTGTTTATAGTCGTGTTTTGCATTTTTGTCATTGTTTTTGTAATCTTTCTTGAAATTGTGATTTTTTTTAATTCTATATATATTTATATTGTATAAATGAATTTAGTATCTTCAGAAAACTATAAAAATTTACTATGCAATTCCAAACCCTTCCTTGAGGCATCTATGAAAACTATGAATTCCTTCTCCATATCTAGAACCCATAGAATCGATGCACTCGTTAGTAATTCTTTCATTTTACTGAATGCAACATTGCATTCTCTGGTCCATTAATGTCTGATGCCCTTGTGATGCAAGGTAGTTATGGGTTTCACTATTTTTGAGAATCCTTCCACATACCTTATATAGTATCTTATTAATCCCATGAAACTCCTTAGTTTGTAGGATTAACATCTCACCAACATATCGACATGAGACTCTCTTTGTTGACAACTTTCCATCCTCAAACATACATACATACGAAAGTTGTGAATTGCTTGGTAGTAAAACTGCTTCACATGTACAACCACAAGCATCATCAGACATGGGATGAAAGTCTCCCACACATAAATGATAGTTACAATCATGGTTAGCACAACTCTATGGGAAAGATTCCATTGAAGATCTGCTATGGATTTCAACCCTCAACGCCCATCGACTTGATTAGTTCATCGACATAGTCAAACGACAACGACTCTTACTGATGAGAAGTTGAAAAAGCATTGAAGTTTCAAGACCAAATCTACAACATCCAGAAACGAGAACAATAAATGTTTCAATGAGCTAATGTGAAAGCTAAGGCCCGACATGATAAGCATCGTATTCCTCATTCAATTTAAATTGAGGATGAGGTCTGGTTGTATCTCAAGAAGGAACGATTGACTGGTCCATACACAAAGCTAAAGCCTTTGTGATATGGTCCATATAGTATCCTTAAGAAGATTGGAGAAAACACTTTCCAGCTTGACATTGCTTCATGCTTACGTCCGCATCCATGATTTAATGTGGATCTACTTCGACCATACCATGCACCACTATTGGAACATAATGACTTGTAGACAATAGAACCTGAAGACATCCATACAGATGTTCAAGATCCTCTTCCTTGCAACACCATCATGGGACAACGCATATGCCATACAAGGACGAAAATTAACACCTTGTTTCAGGTGGCTAAATCTAGATAGTTCCCAACACAAGGAAAGTGGTACTTTTCTACTAAACTTACCAACAAGTTTCCTCATCTAAACAAGAAAACAATGTGGACCATTCTTTCTTAAGGAAGGAGGAATGATCCACCCAACAGTTGGCATTGATTGTCGACTTCGACAAGTTCAGTATCGACTTTGACAAGTCTGAATCTTGACACAACCTTGACAAGTTTATCACCTTGACATGCATCGTCGACACCATCATCTCGACACGAATACGACAGATTGTCCCTTTGTCTTCCAATAATCTGTAACGGTTAAACTTCTGAACCATTCCAACTTCTTTGTAGTTGAATGTAACGGGTAGACACCCAAGCATTCTCAACACTCTATATAAACATGCACACTATTGTAATATACAAGTAGCATATTGAGCATAATACAACAATAATGAAATAACAAAGATTGGTTCGAATTCTTGTATTTTGTCTTTGTATGTATGTATGTTTTTTTTTGTAGTGTTTTTTTGTTGATTCTTAATATACTTCCTCCATAACAGTACTTGATTGATTCATTCGAACTATTGTCCCATGCTCTAGGAACCTGAATCAACTGTTGGAAAAATAGAAGATAAATATAAGGGAATAAATAATAGATGGAATTGGCAAGGTCTATCAAAATAGTCACGATAATAAAGGTGATGGTACGCTGGCTTATCTTGAACTGTGTGGAGGGGTTCAAAGTAATGGAGCATCCTAAGATAAAAAGAGTTGGCTTCTTCTTAACCCACCTTTGAAAATCAACCCTCCAAAATTAGCATGAAAACCACCGAAACGGATCCACTTGTGCCAACCTTGACCAATTTTTCAATCATCCCTTCACCTCTTCATTTATCCTTGATCATGTTGGGAGTCTATATATAGAGAGGGAGTCTATATATAGAGATTATGTTTAAGTTCCTATATCATTCTTTTAGAGCACTCTTCAGGTTTGGCTTTAGTTCCTCCATCTACGAAGCATTTCAAACCTACTGTATTAGATATACAAAGCTTCTATGCTGCATGTTGCAGAGAGTTTTATTGTTTTTAGTGAACGCATTTTTGGAAAATTCTTACACTTTTTTAGGAATAAGCAACCAATCAGTATAATATGAGATACTTACATTACAATTAGAGATCAACGAAAGAAAATCTCTATCAAAGGATGCGCCTCCATGGTTTAGTAAGCATTCTTTTCAGAAATAATAAGAGGAGACTCTTACAAACAATTACACGTAATTAGTGCTTCCTTTAAGCCTGGAATATGTCTCATGAAGTTGTTGACTGCTACATACCTTCAAGATACTCTCAAAGAGCGATTTACTTCCCTTCTATCAAATTTGGAAATAGCAATTCATCTTCCTTCACCAAAAGCATACATAGTATGTCTTTGACTGCAAAATGGAAGTGTATGCATTAATTTAAGCCAAACACCATCTATTTAAAAGAGTTATTCTTTTCCATGGATTCGCTTGGGATATAAGTATTGACTGCAAAGGTCCCTATATTTTTCCTTATGGCTTAAACGTTCTCAAATCTCAACTAATGTTGAGCACGGATCCACTAAAAGGACTAAGACAAGGTCGTCTTTTGTAGTGATCCCTATATGTTTCCTTGTGGCTTAAACCATCTCAAATATGAACTAGTGTTGACCACGGTTCTGCCAAAAGGCGTAAAACAAGGTTTGTTGTTTTACTAGATGGAAATAAGAATACTCAGAGTAGGTAATGCATCTAGGTGTCTACAATAATAATGAGACAATATGTTGTAGAGGAGAAAATATGCTGCTTAGGATTTCTGGTGATATGTTGTAGAGGAGAAAATATGCTGCTTAGGATTTCTGGTGAATTTACAGCAGATGGCATTGAAGTTTTTGGAATTTTGATCATATTGATACAGCCTTTTTATAAATACCATTTGTAATGTTGGCTGAAAAATGAGGCCGTAGCCTATTTTTAAATAAATATAAACCGTTTTTGTTTGAGTTAAAAAATTATAATAATTTTTGTGAAAAAAACTCTTAACTCATTGATTAATTTTTTATAATTGGCTTGTAATAAAAACTTCATTATTGAATCTACAACATTAGACAAAAGCTTTTTGGATGAGTAATATAGAAATAAAAACACTTATGGCCTTCAATTTTTTCCCGATATAAGCAATCATTTTTTTTCTTCCTATATCAGTATTAAAATATTTTTTCGGATACAAGCGTTGTTGATTTTCTGGATGTTGTTTTTTCTTTTAAGAAAATAAAACTATTAAATAAAAAAATAGATGTGTTAAAGATTATTGTATGAAAAAGATTTTTTCGGATACCAAATGAAAAATTTAAATATTGTATGGTTTTCTTTTAAATCATTAGGTTTTAGAAACTCGTCATTTATATTTATTGTCCTGGAAATGAGCCTAAAACAAATAGACACTACCCCAACATCTCAAACAATTCCAACTGATTCCATGTTGAGATTATTCAGAGTATTACTAATAACTTGGACTATATTTAATTAGAAATTAGAAACAGTCATGGAGAATAAAATTTTGTAAATAACCATTCCTGGAAAACAGTGTGGCGTGATTATTAAATTGCAGAGATATAGTATGAGATTGTAGTAACAACAAACCAAGTCTAGAGAGACAACAAACTCTTAATATTATTGGAAATACCGCAACTTGTACGATTTATTAGCAGCAGCAGAACGCCAAGACACGATAAAGCTATTATTTGGAATTAGTGACCATGACTACCTGATCCAGATCCAGAAGCAGAAGCTGAAGCGTTTCCACTGCCCGAAGCCGAAGCGCTTCCAGAACCTGAAGCCGAAGCGCTTCCACTGCCGGAAGCTGAAGCCGAAGCAGAAGCGCTTCCACTGCCTGAAGCCGAAGCAGAAGCGTTGGCAGTACTACTACCGGGTCCAGAGGCATTGCAATTCACAGAAGCAGCAGAAAAACCGCTTCTTGAAAGTGATTCCCGAGTGCCAGAACCTAAGCTGGAGATATGGCAACTAGCACTTGCTCCGCCATTACCACTGCCTTGGCTGCGGCTAACACCATGAAAAGAAAGGAAACGCTCTTCATTCAACAATTTTCCATCCCTGCAGTAGACACTGTTGGGAAGACAGAGGGCAAAGAGAACTATAATAAGAAACGGGAATGCCACTGAAGACACACGCACCATGAGAATATGTCTCAAGGTATTGGATTCTACAGGGAAGCACAGATCTAAGGTGTTAGATGCTCCAGAGGAAACACAGAAGCAACTTAAACAATGTGCATTGTTGTAGCCAGAGAACCTATTTTATAGCCTTCCCATGCTCGCTCTACACGGTACTTTCCAGATTCAGAAATCCTGTTGTCACCTTTGATCACGTAACTTCGTAACAACGTAACTTAATAGTACACAGTACTTCTAAATTCCTCTTCTTCTGGTCACTTTTGAACCTCAAGTTATCTCTGGTTTTTCGTGTTTAATCGTAATTACCCGTTATCTATACCTAAGCTGTCTAGCCGTTATCTATACCTAAGCTGTCTGGTTTTTTAGTTAAATGAATTGTTTCACTACCTGTTATCAGTGCATCAGCTAAAAGTTTTTCATTTACGAGCTACCACTTATTTTTTATATATATTTTTTTTCTATAATTATTTATTTCGAATTTTGAACGACTACCTGTTATCAATGCATCAGTTACAAGTTATTCATTCATCAGCTACATTAAATATTTTATTTTTATAATTATTTATTTCCAATTTTGAAGGAGTCTCGTAATATCAATCTAGATAGTACACTTGTCCTCTCTTCCTTCAATTTAGGAAAAACATAGATGATAGTCCACCCCAAATTGTAAGATATAAACACCTATAGATGTAATAAGTTTGACCACCTCACTAAATGATAATCATAATTTTTTTTGGACTAAATGGATGGTGTTAATGCAATGTATTTAGTTGTTGCTAATAGTTATGTATTTGATGGTGTTAATGCAATGTACTTGTTGTTTCTAGTTGTGTTTTGCATTTTTGTCATTGTTTTTGTTTAAACAATTGAATTTTTCTCGAAATTGTGAATATTTTATTTTATTTTTAATTCTATATATATTTTAATTCTATAAATGAATTTAGTATCTTAAAAAAACTATGAAACTTTATTGTGCAATTCCAACAACATATATCTAGCCAAAGAACCTATTTTATAGCCTTCCCAAAATCCTGTTGTCACCTTTGACCACGTAACTTTGTAACAACGTAACTTAATAGTACACAGTATTTCTAGTTATGAAATTCCTCTTCTGGTCACTTTTGACCCTCAAGTTACTCTAGTTTTTCACGTTTAATTGTAATCACCTATTATCTATACCTAAGCTATCTACCCGTTATCTATATTCAAGCTATTTGCTTTTTTCGTTAAATGAATTGTTTGTCACTAGGTGTTAGCAAGGCATCAGCTACAAGTTATTCATTCATGAGCTACCACTTATGTTTTTATATATATTTTTTTCTATAATTGTTTATTTCGAATTTTGAACGACTACGTGTTATCAATGCTACAAGTTATTCATTCATGAGCTACCACTTATTTTTTTTATATTTTTTTCTTTAATTGTTTGTTTCGAATTTTGAACCCTCTCATAATATCAATCTAAATAGTACACTTGTTCTCTCCTCATGAAAAACATAGATGATAGTCCACCCCAAATTGCAAGATATAAACAACTATAGATGTAATAAGTTTGACCAAGTCATTAAATGACAATCATAATTTAGGCATAAAAACATTCCAAACCAATGTCAAGAAGATTTAGGAATCAAGAAATACTGTGTGCTATGAAGTTACACGGTCAAAGGTGACAACATGATTTCAGAATCTGGAAAGTACTATGTAGAGCAAGCATGGGAATGCTATAAAATAGGTTCTCTGGCTACAACAATGCAGATGGTTTAAGTTGCTTGTGTGCTTCCTCTGGAGCATCTAACACCTTAGGTATGTGATTCCTCTATAGCATCTAATACCTAGAGACATATTCCCATGGCACGCGTGTCTTCAGTGGCATTCTCATTTCTTGTTATCATTCTCTTTTCCCTCTGTCTTCCCAACAGTGTCTACTGTAGGGATGGAAAATTTTTAAATGAAGAGCGTTTCCTTGCATGTAATGGTGTTAGCCGCAACCAAGACAATGGTAATGGTGGAGCAAGTGCTAGTTTCCATGTCTCCATTTCAGGTTCTGGCAATCAGTAATCGGTTTCAAGAAGAGGTTCCTTTGCTTCTATGAATTGCAATGCCTCTAGAGCCTGTAATGTCCATAGAATTTGAAAATAAAATAAAATAAAATTGTAGGCTAGTTAATTACTACCTATTCTAGACATTAATTCATCTTCTATGGAATATGCCAATATTTGTTTTCTACACTGAAGTGACGTAACTTGTCCTTACCATTTCTAGATGTTTTTACAATGTGGTTACTAATGTAATTATGTAATATGTTTATGTTACTTGAGCTGGTTTAGATGATTGCACCGCTTATTGGTTATTTCTTATCATGCATGTGCATGTGTTTGTTCAGTTATATCTTGCTTCCTGGTTATTAGTTATGTTTATTTTTTATGGGAAGTCCTGAATTATCTTTAATTGTCAAGGGTTAGAGTGGCAGGATTTGGATCCATTATGGGACCACTTGGAGCGGTAACTGGTTCTACTTGCTGTTGCGTGGCTTACTTAGTTCATGTTGAATTAATGCAATTTCTGCTTCCTTTGTGCAGATTCATTAGATGGAGAAAACTTGCTACGATAGCTAAGCTTTGACATGATATATATGCTAGACTATTGTATTCCTTTTGAAGACAGCAGGACTAGAGTCCTGACCTAACTATTTCTACTGCTACCGATTATGTTAAATATTACGCAGAGTTGGGGTTTATCAAACCTGTGTCTATCTGGTTAACATTATTATGATGGCTTAGGACTTGATAAATTTTATTCCTATGCTTAGTATTTATAACATATGGTTTGGAATGTTTTTATGCCTAAATCTTAACATAGTCAATGAACGGTTTTTTTTAGGATGTAGGTCTTTGTGTCTTTTTGTGCTGGTTCTTTTTTGTTTTCTAAATAGGTGAGCCAACCAAAAGTTATAGCCAAGGAAAATAGCCTACCTTTTGTGTTAGATTGAGGTTAGTCGATTTAAAATTAAATAAAAAATAGAAAAAGATAATAGATTTAAATAAAAATTACACATTCATAATATACAGATAGAGTTACACAAGTGTGTGAATTTTCGTTAGCTGCGGACAAGCTACCTGATCCTAAAACCAAAGCAGCCAAGTCATCCACCACGTAGGTTGGAAAAAACTTGCCCGTCAAAATTCTAAATTTAAATCATGCGTGCATGTAGTTCAAAACGTAACGTGCACGCACTAGAAGCCCGATCACACTTTTAAGTGCGTACACGTTAAACACGCGTGCATGCATATGTTAAGTTAAAACTTTGTTTTGATTTTATTTTCAAGAATTTGCAATGGAATGATGATGATGATGCTGAGGATGATGACTATGATGATGATGATGAGGAGGAGGATGATGATGATGATGATGATGGCGATGCCGACGATGATGAACAATGATGGTGATGATGATTATGATGATGAGGATGATGATGATGATGATGATCACGATGACTATGACTATGATGGCAATGATTATGATGATGATGGTGATGATTATGATGATGAGGATGATGAGGTTGATGACCATGATGATGATGATGAACAATGATGATTATGATGATGATGACTATGATGATGATGATGATGATGACTATGATGATGATGATGGTGATGATGATGACGACGATGATGACGATGACAAAGATGATGATGATTATGATGATGATTACGACGATGAGGATGATGATGACTATGATGGTGATGATAATGATGATGATGATGATGACGAGGATGATGAATATGATGATGATGATGGGGATGAGGATGATGATGATGATGGAGATGAGGAGGATGATGACTATGATGATGAGAATGAGGATGATGATGATGATGGTGGTGATGATGATGATGATGATGATGAGGATAATGATGATGATGATGACGACGACGACGATCACGACGACGACGACTACAATGACGACGGCGATGACGATGACAACAATGACAATGATGATGAACAAAGATGGTGATGATGATGAGGATGATGAGAATGATGATGATGACTATGATGATGATGATGATGATGATGATGATGATGACAATGATGATGAGGGTGGTGATGACGATGATGATGATGAGGAGGATGATGATGATGACGACGACGATGATGAGGAACAATGATGAGGACGATGATGACAATGATGATAGGTTTAGTTGAAACTTTGCTTTCATTTTATTTTCAAACATTTTCAATGGAATGATAATGATGACCATGACCATGATGATGAACAATGATGATGATGAGGTGGAGGATGATGATAATGATGATGATGAGGATGATGACAATGATGATGATGACGATGACGACGACGACAATGATGATGAACAATGATGGTGATGATGATGATGTTGAGGAACAATGATGATGATGATGATGATGATGATAGGTTTAGTTGAAAATTTGCTTTGATTTTATTTTCAAGCATTTTCAATGGAATGGTGATGGTGACCATGAATATGATGATGAGGATGATGACAATGGAATGACGATGATGATGAACAATGATGATGAGGAGGAGGATGATGAAAATGATGATGATGAGGATGATGATGACGATGATTACCATGATGACTATGACTACGATGACGATGATTATGATGATGATGATGATGATGATGATTACGATGATTAGGATGATGATGATGACCATGACGATGATGATGAACAATGATGATGATGACGATGACGACAACGACGACGACAACGATGATGATGATGACGATGATGACTATGATGATGATGATGATGATGACAACGATGATTATGATGATGATCATGAATACTATGAATATGATGACGATGGTTACGATGATGAGGATGATGATGACTATGATGGTGATGATGATGACGACAATGATGATGATGAGGATGATGACTATGATGATGATGATGAGGATGAGGATGATGATGCAGATGATGATGATGATGAGGATGATGACTATGATGATGATGATAAGGATGAGGATGATGATGATGAGGATGATGACTATGATGATGATGATGAGGATGAGGATGATGATGCAGATGATGATGATGATGAGGATGATGACTATGATGATGATGATAAGGATGAGGATGATGATGATGAGGATGATGACTATGATGATGACGAGGATGATGATGATGATGATGATGATGACAACGACGATGATGAACAATGATGGTGATGATGACGACGATGATGAGGAACAACGATGATAATGAGGATGGGGATGAGGATGATGACAATGAAGACAATGATGATGATGCAGATGATGAATATGATGATGATGATAAGGATGACTATGATTAAGATGATTATGATGAAAGTTGAGCCTGGGCTTAGTGCATAAAGTTGAGCTTAAGCTTAATGCAAGTGCTCAACCTCCTTTTAGAATGCATTTTTGGTACTTTTTCTGATATGATGGAAAATATACTTCATCTTGAATCTTAATTGATATTTCTTAGTTAATGCAGAATTTACCCATAAAAGAAATCAATATGACTAAGAAAGTAGGGTTTTTACACAACAAGGTTTCCTTATTAAAATTAATATGACCCTTTGAGAAAGGGTGTTTTCAAAGTAACGGGGGTGATTAAAATTCCAATAATGTAGTGGTCGTGACTCGTGAGTTGATTTTCATGTGATGACTGTTCATCGATGTCTGCAAATGTATGGTCCATAGAATAGAACTGATCATCTAGTACCACAAATATTCAAACAAATGTGTGGCCATCTGTGTAATGAGTGTTTATATGTGTATTAAATATTTTGACAATTTGCAAAATTTAGTAATGATATTTCGCCCATTTTCAAGATTTAGTAATCAGTATTTATAGTAATCCATTTGATACTCCATACAACGTGGCCCCTCTGACATCACATCTATAAAATTTGAAAGATGAAGGCTTTTGTAGAGTCCACAGAGCTCGATGCTTTGTTCTTTCTTGATAGTAGCTGTCAATTTCACTTACTCATGGAAATCACGTCCAAGATTTTGACATGTAAGCTCACACAAGCACTCTCTAAATTTTTCTTAGTACACGATTAGCGACTTATTAACAAATCTTTATCTATCCTGTTATTTATATATAACACACAACCATTCCAAGTTTGATTCGAGGATGATGACAATGATGAGGATGAGGATGATGAGGATGATGATGATGATGGTGATGACTATGATGACGATGATTATGATGATGATGACTATGATGATGATTATCATGGTGATGATGGTCAGTGTTGAAGGCCTCCCTTACTCTCCAGTAGCCATAAGTAAGGAGCCTAAGATCTCATAATGGTACCCATGGGCTTAAGAAGAAAGTAGTGGTGAATACTATATTGTAAAAATACTCATACATGTGTGAATACCAAGAAATTGTTGAAGACCGTTAGTCATTAAATGGGATAAACGTGAGTGAGAAAATGCGGTAAATGTTAGGAAGTAGTGCGCGTTTCTGTTTGCGCGTACGTGTTAGTACGCACATGCGCTCTTATACACGTGTGCACGCTCATAAATATGCATGCACGTACCTGTTACTAGGGTGTGTGCAAGAAGTTGAGGGACCTTTTAGATGCAACCTCACTTTTTAGGAACACGCTCATGTTACATAGAAAAAGAACGCGCTCCTCTTCCATAGCACTTGGAATAGTAAATCCGAGCCTGACATGTCAGCAGACATGTAGGCTAGGTAACAATAATGCGCACGCATTATAGAACTACAAAACATGTACGCGTTTTGTAGTTCTATAATGCGTGCGCGTTTTGTAAATTAAAAAAAAAAAAGCACACAGTCCCCCACCCGAGAGTCATTTTCACCGAACAGTATCGTGAAAAGGAGCGTGGAAGAGTGCCGAAGGAGCGTGGAAGAGTGCCAATTCCTCTATT
>LPNX010924100.1:402349-412363 GCA_001517045.1 Pseudotsuga menziesii | reverse complement strand
GCAGCCTGCTCTAGCCCCTGCGCAACCTCAGAATCCACCTGCTGTCCAAGGGAAAGTTTACGCTCAACAAAACCCGCAGCAAAACCAGAACAACCAACGCAACCAGGTCCAACAAAACCGCGGCAGAGGCTGAAATCGTGGGAATAACCAACCGACCGAGCAAGCTGGTCAACACCCTATTCCCCCCGTTAATAATAATGCGGCCCCTGCTAACCAAAACCCTAATCGCCCGCCCAAGCAGGCTAAAAACCCTAATTTGTGAACAAACTACCCTTGTTCTGTTTGTGGGGTCTATGGCCACTACACACATTTTTGTCCACATATGGAGCGAGTTCGACAACTTTGGGCTGCTGATGTACAACGCCAAGGGCAGACGGCTCCTCAAGCACCGCCCAACCCGCCACAACCTCAGCAACCACCTTTGGTGCTGCAAAACCCCTTACCAACCCAAGGCGTAGTGAACACCCAACCATTAGCTCCTCCTCAAGCCAACGTGCCAACCCAACAACTAATCACTTACGCTGCTCCTGATCAACCCACGCTTGTCTCAGGTACCCACCACTTGTTGATGATGTCCTCCGATGAGATCAACCTCCAGACCTGGTGGAACCAATATGGCTCCACCCCTGAAGCCCCTCCCGCCGATACACCTACTAACGCTCATCCCACGGATCAGGCGTTACGTATACCTCCACCTCCACTAGATGGCGCTCCCAAAGCGCCCTGTTTCCCACTGCGCCGTATCAACAATAACCCCAATGCGCGGGCTGCTTCCAACTACAACATTGTCGATGACTTAGCCCAATCCCCCGCAGCCATGTCTGCGTTAGAAGTCTTAAAAAACTGCCCTTTGCAGTGCAAGACTTTACTCTCAGCCATTAGGGCTATCGATCCAAATGATTCGCAGTTAATGGCATTTGATTTGGACCAATCCGAACCTCTCCTGCCTTCCACTTTGGCATTCCAAGTTTCTGTTTCCATTTAGAATTTTGTCATCCATCGATGTATTATTGATGAAGGTGCTTCTACATGTGTCATGCCCACCTCCATCTGGTAGAAAATGGGATCCCCCCCTCTCTAGCAGTCCTCTACTACGTTGCGAGCCTACGACGGCCGTTCAGCTCAACCACAAGGCCTATTAACTAATGTCCCCCTCTAGATGGCTAGCAAAACCGTCCTCATAAACATCGAGGTTATCAATGCACAGCTTTATTATAACCTTTTACTTGGTCGCAGCTACATGTATGCCATGCAGGAAGTTGCTTCTACTGTTTTTCATACCATGATGTTCCCCCATGAGGGACATGTGGTCAAAGTTGACCAACTCACTTACCATGATCCCAATTCCCCCGTGGCATCCGAAAATGTTCTCCCCATGATTGAACAACTTGTTTCGAGTGCCACCACCTCACTGGTTTCTTCTTTGGGGACAGGCGTTTACTCTGACGCACCAATGACCTCAACTTTCCCATCTATTCCACCCCCGTCACCTGCTACTGAAATGTCCGACCTATGTACCCTGTCCCATAACACGCGAACTCCTACTACTCAACTTCCCTTGTTGCCTCAACCCCCTTTGGTACCTAGTCACATTGGTGCTACACCCATCCATACCATTCCTTTCCTTTTCCCTCCCTCAGGAGTAGTTAGCGCCCCGGTCATGGCCACCCTCAGCCTTCCACGGTTAACCTTAGGATTACCCGTTTGGTATCTTTCGCCTCCCGTTCGTCCGCCGACACCTGATGTCATCCTACAACCGGTGCAACCCATTGACACCACTAGTCAACCCCCTCCCAGTATCGCTACCCCATTGTCCTCCACAAACCCCCCCCCCTCTTCTTACCAAACCCATTGGTGGCAGAGGCCCCCAACCTTACACTGCTGTCCCACCTCCTAAGACAGTAAAAAACCCCCCTGTGTTTCGCGCTCCTTCCAAATGCGCGCTGTGCGACGAATTGGGCCATGCGACTCACCTATGTCCTCAGTTACCAGCATTATAGGAATACATGCAAACGCTTGACGACGACCCCACTATCCCAGTTGTCCATCTATATTCCACCCCTAAGCCTCGCGACAAATCCCTGCGCACTAACCACTCCTGTTCCCTATGCGATGTTTACGGGCATTACTCCCATCACTATCCCGATCTCCCCGAGTACAGAGTAGCTCTCTTTGAGATGAACAATCTGGATCTTGAGACGGCACCCCTCACCATTGAGGAAATCCATTCCCCGGTCTCTTCCCCTTCCGAAGAGGGTAATACCATTTATATGATCTCTTCCGTCACTACTCCCTCGTCAACCAATTTGAAAACACAGATATTCCGTACTGATGAGGAGATCCTCGAGGCTCTCACTGCCCCAGATTATCCCTTGGATGACATGCACCACCGTTCCTACTTCCTCCCAGATGAACCCTCCTCTAACACTGCTCCTCAATTTGCAATTGAATCCAAAGACTTCCTTCCCCCTAAGTTCGACTGGTTCAAGGACCCTATTCCTGCTTCTGATGCCTTCAAAGAGGGTAACATGGCCAACATCTCACCTATCATAAAAATTGACATCACTGCCCCCGGAGGCACCCCCGAACTCATCGCTTTAGGAGCATCTTGCACTGAGCAGGAGATTGAGGAATACAAAACACTTTTCAAAGAATTCCGTGATGTCTTTTCCTGGTCCTATACCAAAATGCCTGGTCTTGAACCTGCCATTATAGAGCACCACATCGACACATGGCCTGATGTACCCCGTTCATCAGAAACAGCGTCTTATTCATCCCTCAAAACTCCCAGCTGTCAAAACGGAGATTGAAAAACTTCGCACGGCAGGATTCATTTATCCTATTGCCTATACCACCTGGGTTTCAAACCCTGTTCCTGTCAACAAGAAACAAGGCACCCTTAGAGTATGCACTGACTTTCGAGACTTAAACCATGCCTGTCCCAAAGACAATTTCCCCACGCCATTTATTGACCAGCTCATTGATGTGTGTGCGGGGCATGACGTCCTCTCGTTCATGGACGGTTTTTCCGGATACAATCAGATCCAAATCCGAAAGGAAGACCAGTACAAAACCGCTTTTACTACCCCATGGGGCACCTTTGCCTATCGCGTCATGCCTTTCGGCCTAAAAAATGCTGGTGCCACATTCCAGTGGGCCATGACCTATTGCTTTCATGATTTGGTCCATATCCTGCTTGTCTACCTTGATGACCTTACAGCTCGTTCCCGAAAACGATCAGACCACCTTACTGACCTTCGGCAAGTTTTTCTGCTTTGTCGCAAATATCAGATCCGCTTGAACCCACACAAGTGTGTCTTTTGTGTTCCAGTAGGCCAATTTTTAGGTTTCATTATTTCCTAGAAAGGAATTACTGTTGATCCCCTGAAATTCCAAGCCATCTTAGACCTTCCCTCTCCTCGAACGCTCCGGCAACTCCAAAGTCTGCAAGGGCGATCCAATTTTCTTCGACGCTTCGTTCCTGATTAAGGCACAACCGTTCACGGTTTCTTGCACCTACTCCATACCCACATACCCTTTGTCTAGGACAAATAAGCAGAAGCTGCATTCGAAGCCCTCAAGAAAACTCTCACACAAGCCCCCTTGATCTCCCCTTTGGATTTCTCTCAGGACTTCATCCTCTACGTCTCGGCATCTGAGCATGCTGTGTCCGGAGTCTTGGTTCAAGAAGACACCTCAGGCCAAGAGCATGTCATTTACTACGTCAGGCAGACCTTGTCTGGCTCACCCCTACGTTACCCATATGAGGAGAGACTAGCCCTAGCAGTAGTATTTTTCATCCAAAAATTGCGACACTACATTTTACTTAGTCACACCACAGTCGTAAACGACTCTAACCCCATGGTATATCTCTTAAACCGGCGTCTCCTGCAAGGTCGTGTGGCTAAATGGGTCATTATCCTCCAGGAATATGACCTCATGTTCTGAACACCTAAGAGCACTAAAGCCCTTGCACTTTCCGAGCTCATCACCGATCTCCCTTCCTTCATCCCGGCCCCACCTATCTCCGAGGAGTTACCCGATAATCACTTGTTCACTATCTCGTCCGATGACCCGTGGTATGGTGATATCTTGTTATACCTGCACACGCAGAAGTTCCAACCCACCGTCACTCATAATGAACGTCGTCGTATCTGGCACCAGGCCTCTCGCTACCTCCTCATAGGAGATGTCCTTTACCGGCAAGGAGTCGACACAATTCTTTGTCGTTGCCTTACACACGAGGAAGCTGAACAGGTCCTTGATGATTGTCATAATGGTGCCTGCGGCGGCCATTTCTCAGGGATGGCCACTGCCCAAAAGGTCGTCCGTGCCGGATACTTTTGGCCCACACTTTTCACCGATTGCATCACTGCAGTCAAGCATTGCCATAACTGCCAACTTTTTGCCCCCAAGGCCCGGAAACCACCTGCTCCATTACACCCAGTCATCACCGTTGGTCCCTTTTGCAAGTGGGCCATCGACTTCATGGAGTGTAGACCCCCATCTGCTAACGGCCATAAGCACATCGTTGTTGCTGTTGATTACTTCACCAAATGGGCGGAAGCCATGCCTACCTTCAACTGTACTGCTGACACCGCTGCCCATTTCTTCTTTAACCATGTTATCACTCGATTCGGGGTCCCTAAACAGTTGGTCTCAGAACATGGATCACACTTTGAATATTTCATTTGGCGCGAGCTCTCCACCTTTCTCAAGTTTGAACACCAATTTTCCTCGGCTTACTACCCTCAAGGGAACGGTCAAGTCGAAGCTGTTAACAAAATACTGAAAACCATACTCCAAAGCACTGTTGATCGGCATAAGTCCAATTGGAACCATATGCTATTCCCTGCCTTATGGGCTTACCGTACCTCCACCAAGACCGCCACTGGTTTTACCCCGTTTCATTTAGTTCACGGTGTAGAATCTGTCCTCCCCATTGAGTGTCAGATTCCTGCCTTACACATCGTCGTTGAGCTTCTCCCCGATACCTCCCCCCTTGAGCAACATCTGCTATCCCTCGAACAAGCCGATGAAGATCGTCGTGCCACTCTACAGAACATCGAAGCTTCCAAAACCCACTCCAAAGCCAGTTATGACAAACATGTTCACCCTCGAACTTTCCACGAAGGGGACCTTGTCCTCGCCTATGACCAAGCCAACGACAAAACCGGTAAAGGAAAGTTTGAATCCATGTGGCAAGGCCCTTACATCGTGTAGACTTGCCTCGGTAAGGGGGCATACGTTTTAGCCGACTCTGAAGGCCACCCTTTACGCAACCCCCGTAATGGGTTGTACCTTAAACATTTTTACCCATAACTGAAGACGCGACCTCATTGGTCCGCATTGTAAAGTTTTCTCTCCTTTTTTGTTTTTTGCCTTTTTTACCATAATCTCACATTCATTGTCTTTGTATGCCCATAGATGGACCATCTTCCACCTCGTTACATTGGCTTCGCTGATGGGGCAAGCCGCTGGTCTCCCAACCTGGCTTCTGCAGCATGGGTCTTATATTCCCCTTCCAACGAACTGATTCACCTTGACGAAATATGTATAGGCGCCACTACCAATAACCAGGCGGAATATGATGTTGTGACCGGTCTCCTGACTGCTGCCCTCTAGATGGGTATATATCACCTTCATGTGTTCTTAGACTCCCAGCTACTTGTCTCCCAGCTCAACAGCTGCTACCAGGTGCGCGATCCTTACCTATTTAGAAAATTCCTGCGTACAAAACAACTTAGCTGATAGTTTGAATCCATCACATTCACACATGTCCCAAGAGCTCAAAATAGTGTTGCAGATCAAATGGCAAATAACATCCTTGATTGGCATATCAATCATACCAGGTAACACCTCCATCGTGCATCACTATCCCATAGCATCTCGTCCATATATATATAAAAGACCAAAAAGACTGCATTGCATCCACATTTGCATCCATAGGGGCATCCACGTGCCTAATCATAACTACATCTTGTCACAAACACATAAAAGACACAAGGGGCATCCATGTGCCCCACATCCTAGACTACTTGCATCCACATGCAATATAAACATATAAAACATCATCAAGCGCATCCACGTGCGTACAAATGATAAAACATCATAAAAAAAAAAGATGCATCCATGTGCGTATATATATACATATCAACAAAAAATACATGTGCTATACATGTCCTGAGTACCCCTGTACTCAGCCATACAAAAACATATGTACATCCCTAAAACCTCATAAGGTACAGGCCGTAGCTACAAAAAATCAGGGGGAGCCCCCTACTCTCCCTAATGAGAGTCGTACCCTGCATCACTGTCAGTGTCTGCTATCTCTGACTCCTCTCCCCGCTCCTCCTCCGGCGAGTCCTCATCTCGTCCGGGCTCCTGTGCCCGTGCCCTGTCTGCCAATATGGCCACCCGGATCGCAATCAATCTAAAATATCGAGGTTCCCTCAAACAATCCTGGACCACGGTCAGATCCAGGTCCCGCCATCCCTCGTCAGTCACTCCCACCAGCAGATGGTCGAGCAATTCCCGTACGGACTCCAGTGTCCCCTCTGCATCTTGACGACGCACCTCCCCCCGCCCAGGAAAAGCTGGAACGGTCACAATCCCTCTGCGTGCCACATGCCCTGGCGGTGGCCTCGGACCCACATCTGCAAGTCACCCATTTTTCAGTCCCAATACATCAATAATATATCATATACATAAAACTGGACAATACAATCAAATCATACATACCATCTGGCCCCCATGCCTATCCTGGTGGCCGTGGCGCATCTGGATCTCCAGTGAAGTCCATATCCCTATATGGATAATCCTCCAGCGTTAGTGGGAGCTGGAGCCACTGCATGTACAGCTCCTATGTAAAGTACCACCCGACGTCCCTACCACCACGGTGGCGCATCATCTCTCCCCACCGCACCATCCAAGGCTCCCTCAAGCCTCCCGCTCTAACCGGCACCCACGACCGCAGTGTGGGGACCCTCTCCATAAAGAATGCACATAAAAATGAACCATAGCAGAACCCCTTACTAGATTCCTTCGCTGCGGTCAGCTGTCGCTGCACGCAGGTCAGGAACATCTGGCCCCATGCAAAATAAGTCCTGGCCAGCACACGCTCCATGAGCTGCATCTAACCCCCAGACACCTTCTCAGGTGACTGGGACCCCAAAATACGCACCACACATGCTACCATCACTCATACTGCTGGCTCCTGTAAGTCTCTCACCAAGAGTGCATTCCTATGCACTTGAGCCTCTGCCACACAAAATCGCTCCCACATATCATCCATGTCAATTTCTGCAGACACCCGCAGCTGAGTATCTGACACCCAGCCCAAACAGGGCAGCCCCGTCAATAAGTATACATCAGTCAGGGTGAGGTCCACCCTCTCACCCTGGGCTCGGAAAGCCTGTATCTCTAGCTCCCAGAAACTAACCAATCAAGTTCAGCAGCAACGCTGCTAACCGTATCATAGGTATCTCCGCAAACTTCAGCAACCCGAACAACCCCAGCATCGATCGTACCTGACAGTCCTGTCGGATGATGACCATAATGTCATCCGAGATCTCCCGCTCCCTCCATAACACCTGCAGCATCCTGTCAATCACACAACGAAGTCTCATCAAACTCATGCCAAATTCATAGACCTTCCCACTCATCCAAAAAACCAGAACAGCTCGGTACCCAATAGCGGCTGTCAGGCCTATAGCCGCGGTCTTAGACTGCGACTGTCAGGCCTGAACCCGTGGTCCCTAACCGCGACTGTATGGCCTAAACCCGCGGTCTACGCCCGTGGCTATCTCGGTCTAAACCCGTGGTCTGAGACCGTGGTTTCGACCCCCAAACCCGTGGTCCACCCACGTGGACTGTACAAACAAACCCTAGGAATCACTACCCTCCCCCCGAACCCAATAACAATGTAGGTATGAGTTTGACAAAATACCTGTATCTCCCGAATCTAAAAATGGCCGGTCGGATCGTCCAGAAATGACACCTCAGCTCTGGTCCACTATGATCACAAGTCAAAGTCAAATAGTACAAATGACACTTGTCATGTTGGGCCCACTTACCATTTATAGTCCATTGACTTTTCTCTTGTTTGGCCATTTTGAACCCAGACAGAGTCCGTTTTTCGAACCGTTTCCACCATTGGAATCAGCACGATGAAACCATCACGATGGTCACCTCGTTGCATTATTTTTTTGCTACACCATTTTTGCCCATTTTTTCGATACCAATAGTCACCTTGGTTTGCACGCCACTTCAGCCGCTCTCCATTTTTAACACTTTTCATATAGCCGGATTTATTTTTCCGAGCTCGTGATGATGCTTGAGATCATTTCTCGCTCTCACTTGGTACAATTTCCACATTGCGTCCCTACACCTTGCCGCATCGATTTGCACGCCACATCGGCCGTCATTAGATTATTTCACATGAGCCATCCACTCTTGTCATACTGCAAATGTTTCATTATTTTGCCACCATTCATACACCCCGCAAGGAGGCCCACCAGTGTTCCCCCCCACCCTCAGTCCTGGTCATCATAACTATTCCTTGAATGAACACTTCCTCCTTGCCTGGCCATTAATTTAGAGTCTTCTTATTTGCTTTCAGACTCCTTAAAATTGAAAGCAACCACGAGCATGAATTGTCCTGGGCTCGTAAAATCCACACGACAGTACCATTCTATTACTTCAGAGCCTTCTTATTTGCTTTCAGACTCCTTAAAATTGAAAGCAACCACGAGCGTGAACTGTCATGGGCTCATAAAATCCACATGACAGTACCATTTTATATCCACACTTCTTCTAGTTCCCTTACCCATGAAGAAGTCCCCCCACGCTTCTTAGCGCTATGATCAATCCTCTCGGCAGCACCTCCAATCAGGTCGCCTTTGTTCAGAGTATTCTGTAGTCTCCTACCATTTCACCACAGCTTGAGTCTCCCTCAGCCCAGTGAACTTCCTAGATCCTATACAGCTACGATCCCTTTACCACCAATCAGTTTCATGTGCTTCCCGATCGTCCCCGCCATCATACTCTGAACAAAGGAAGTTTGAGTCCACCCTCTCTATTTGCCCAGTTACTTACCCCATTTCATCAACCCTACCATCAGTATTATTACATTTTCAATTTTGCACCTCGCGCTCCTGTCAAGGAAACATCATTGCCTTGATAGTTGTAGGTCTCCCTCTGTCGACGACAGCCCCTCTATTCCAGAGGATAGAACCAGAGGTCCATGCGCCTTGGACCCATCACCATCTGTGGTGAGTGCCTACGGACCATTTTGGGAGGAGTCATCATTGCCTCTCCGAATAGTTGTTTCTCACATGCTCGACTTCAACACCTTAATCACATCGTTGAAAATCGCGCAGGATGTATATCCATTCTATTATTTGTCGAAGACCCTGGATTTCCCCCAACTCTAGCACATTAGTGAGTCACTTTGGAATGACCAGTTATATGTTCCCGTGGATGTCCAGGCTGCGTTGGAGATTGTATTAAGAAGCCATCCAGTTCCATGCTTCCTTGAGTACCCAGTCCAGTTCCAGATCATTGTACCATGGCAAGTATGACCATTGTCACTTTGATCCAGCAGCTTCTTAGTTCCATTGGAACCACATTCAGTAGCACTGCTGTCATTCCAGTGCATCAGTTGTTCAGCTCAGACATGGTCAGCCCAGCACTATGTTCCAGATTTGTGTCCCTTCTGGACCCTTATGATATACACAGTGTATTTCTATGTATCCTACAGGTCCCCCTTTTCGGGCCTCACAGTTACTTTTATGTATATTGATACGAGCATGGGAATGCCTGCCTCGTCCAGATGATCATATGATTCCTCATCCATTATTGAGGTTATGTACTTTTCTTTCGTTGCAGTTGGTTCAAGATCGATTTTCCGGGCTTCAGTTGATTCCTTCTCTTCTCCACACCCCAGGAAAAAGAAATAAGACTTATGATGTCCATTGGCCATATGATGAGCTCCTGCCCTCACACATCGGGGGG
>LPNX010924100.1:385064-401977 GCA_001517045.1 Pseudotsuga menziesii | reverse complement strand
CAACGGGCTTCACCAACCTCCACATTGGAGGTCAGATCAATAAAAAATCATTCTTTACTTTTTGTTGTTTTGCTTCATGAACATGTTTAGATTAATTTTTAATACTGTTTAGCATCTTTTATTTCACATGTTATTGAACTGCTACTAAGGAATCCATTTTCCTTAGTAGGTGCTCATTCACACAAGCTAGGGGTAAAACCCTAGCAACACTTGCCACTTAGGAACACCTTGTAAGTCTGATAGCAAACCTTCCCTACCTTCGTAAGGCAGTTTGTTGATCTTTTTTAAGATTTTCCTCCCCATTCGCGACTTGCTCTTTTGAACAGTCGCGAATGCAAGCTTACATTCGCGGGTTGCTGCATTGAACAGTCACGTGTCATTCACGACCTGCCCTTATAGACAGTCGCATATATACCTGGAAGTTAGGATTTTTTAAGTAAGTTTTGCTTTTTCCTATTCTTTTGGGGTAATCCCTGTTTGTGAGTGGATGTTCTCTCTGAATGCTTTAGCTTGAGGGAAGACCTTTGGTGATCACCCTACCTGCTTTTTCAAAAGCCTTTGAGTCTTTTTCCTTGGAGTAATTCTTGCTTGTTTGCTTTATTAGATCCAAGTTTACTCAAAGCACAATGCATTTCAGGTGCATGGTAGGTCTGTAAGGTCTTCTGTGGGTGCATGAATCCAGGGAGTTTGTGCCATTCTTTTTGTTGTTCTTTATCTATGTGGTAAGCCCCTTTATAGCATTAGGATTTACTCTTTGCTCTTTCACCTATCTCCTTTGCTTGGTTTGCTTTTTGGCCTTTTGTTTCTGATTAGCCTCTATTAGTGGCCTTTGTTTGATTTCAGAAGCTTGTGGATGTTGTTTTCCTCCTTCTTTGGTTGGTCTACTTCACCTTGCCAAAATAGTTGTCTTGTCTCTTATACAAGCCTTTCTTCCAAGTAGGGTTTATGCTGACTTTAGTTGGTTCTAGAGTTTGTTGGGTGGTTGCATAGCAAAGTTCCTTTTGCTTTATTCTTTTTATCTGCATGCTTTTCTTTGTAGGTAGTTTTTCTTTTGCATTTTATAAAAGAAAATTAAAAAGAACTTCTTTTTGCTGCTTTTCCTCCTACCTCTTTCTTTGGTTTGACCTTGTGGACAAGGTACTGAGCAGCCTTTGTTTGTAGGTTTAGATTGACTCTTTGGACTTCTTGACCTTTGTTTATGTCAGTCTCTTGTGCTTAGTCTTTTCATTCCAAAGTATTGGCTTGTTTACTTTTGTAAGCTTTCCTTTTAAAAGAGGTTTATATTCAACTTTAGGGAAAGTTCATAGGGTTTGTTTTCGGGGTATAAAGTAGTTGTCTATTTTCTTTGCTTTCAGTACTTGTTTGCATAAGTAGATAGGCTGATTTTTATTTTGCATTTATAAAAGAAAAAGACAAAAACAAATCTTTGCCTTATATGCATGTAGATTAGTTTTTTTAGTCTAGATTGCATGGCATATTGTTGTTTTTGAAAAATATAAAAAGAATTTCGTTCTTTTTTTGTTGTCAAGTTTCTATTTGAAAAAGAAATATAAAGAGAATAGCTATTTGCTTTTTTGCATTTCATTTCTCTTTGCTTAGTCATTTTGTTTCATTTTTTGAGTCAAAACACCACCAGTTTACCATTCCATTTCCTCTTGAGTAAGAAAAAGCCCTTTAAAATGAACGTATAATTTTAAAATTTACTAGTAAGTTTTGTTTTTTAGGGGCCATACACCAACTAGCTTAGGCTAGACTTGTGGGCTAGGAAGTGTAAACTTCCCACAAGTTATAAAACTCAGACGTAGTGGACCTTTCACTAGGTAAATCCTTGACTTTATCACTGTATCTGGGAAGCTCCTCTCAAACGGGAGTTAAGCACGAGGCCGCGTGGAGGCTTGGACAGAGGAGATAACCCTCCGAATCCTTGTCAAAACATAACCCAGTAATTTTACGCATCTGGGGATTCTGTCCTAGATAGAGTTTCGGGCTCAACTACCCTGCCCATGCGTACGAGTCTGGCTTGTGACTGTCCCCCCAGACTGTTGGTATTGCCAAGGTAGCCTTTAGTCTCTTGACATCTAGGGTTCATACACAGGTAAAACGAAAGGTTATTTCTTATTGACCTTGGACGGGCTTGGAAGGTAATCCTTGTGGAAAGTGCAGGAGGGTGGTGGGTGATTCCTTCGCTTATGCCTGAGAACCACCTCAAGGATGCCAAGTAACTGTCTATCATCTTTCTTCTGGAAAGTACATCTTATACCTGTTTGTCTGTTTGGGCTTTAGGAATTTTTAGTGAGTGCTGTGTGGTTTGTCTATGCTTAGTGGGCCTTTAGGTGTCTGCTTTGTAATTTTGGTTGATCATCAACCTCAGAATTTGTCTCTTGTTTTGAATCTATGGATAACACCCCTTTGAACACCAACCAAGAGATCCCCATGATGGGATCTCCTTGTCCTATTCCTCTCACAAGGAATGTTGGTGTTCCCTTGATGGCCACCTTGAATCTTCCGGGATTCACCATAGGGCTACCGGTGTGGTTGTTTTCCACTCCAACTGTCCTGAATGATCCTGATGCTTCTCAAGTAAGCTCCTTATGTCAATGGCATCAAAACACTATCTCCCCTTCACCTGTAGTTAGTTCTCCTCCTCCTTCTGCCTCATGCGGTGAAAGTACTGATACTAGTAACCAACAGTCTAAAAGGAGTAAAAGAAGGAGGAATAGGAAGAAAGCACATAAGCAAGGGGGAAACCATTCAACGTCTGCAAGTCAAGTTGAACCTCACCACCCAGCCTCGGTTTTTCAGGCTGGGGGCACCCATCCAACCTCTGTAGGTCATGTTGGACCTAGTCACTCAACCTCTGCTGTTCACGTTGAGTGCACCCGTTCAACCTCTGGTTTTCAAGTTGAACCATCCTATCCAACCTCTGTTGTTCATGTTGGAGCTATCCATCCAGCCTCTGGTGATCAAGCTGGGGGGATCCTTCCAACCTTTCTAGGTCATGTAGGATCCTCTCACTCAACCTCTGGTGTTCAAGATGAGTGCATCCGTTCAACCACTGGTTTTCAAGTTGAACCTTCCCATCCAACCTCTGTTGTTCAAGTTGGATCCATCCATCCAGCCTCTGGTGTTCACGCTGGTGGGATCCCTCCAACCTTTCCAGGTCATGTCGGATCCTATCACTCAGCCTCTGGTGTTCACGTTGAGTGCACTCGTTCAACCTCTGGTTTTCAAGTTGAACCTCCCCATCCAACCTTTGTTGTTCAAGTTGGATCCGTTCACCCAGCCTCTGTTGCTCAAGCTGGGGGCACACACTCAACTGATGCAAAGCATGTTGATCCTGACCATTCAGCCTTTGCTGTGCATGTTGATGGTGCCCAGTCAACCACTGCGAGTCGTGTTGACACTGTTGACAAGTCTACCCGTTCAAAACATAAGCCCAAGTTTTCTTGTAAGATTTGTGAGGGAGACCACCTTACTTATAAATGCCCTTCTATTGCTGAGGTGCGAAGAGTTTGGATTCATGGTCATCCCATTTTTGAACATTATGGAGTCTCTCAACAACCAGCCTCTCTTAGTGAGGTTGGACCCAGTCCCCCAGCCTTTGTTGTTCACACTGGGGGAAAACTCTCACCCTCTGCAGGTCATGTTGAGAGCAAACAGTCAGCCACTGCTAGTCATGCTGATACCGTTGAGAAAACTGGTCGTTCAAAGCATCATCTTAAGTTCCCTTGTGTGCTATGCAAAGGAGATCATCTTACTCATCTATGCCCTACTATCCCAGAGGTGCGAAGAGTGTGGTCCGATACTCATGGATTTCATTCTTCTGAACACCCTATAGTTTCTCAACATCTTATTCAACCTTTGGTTGATCAAGTGGTTGAACAAATCTCAGATTTGGTTGATCCCACTCTTCTTTCGGAGAGTGCTCCTCATGTGATTGAACCAATGCCATCTTTTGTTAATCCCACTCTCCCTTTAGAGAGTGACTTTGATGAAGCGGTTGAATCAATTCCAGTATCGATCAATCCCACTCTTCCTTTGGAGAGTGAAGTGTCTACTAGTCACATTTTCTTCACCACCAGTTCAGATCTTACTGAACAAGGGGGCACTAAACTTGTTTTGGATCAACCCCCACCAAGCCCTCGGATTGCTTTCTTTGATTGGGATAGCCTAGTTGAGCCGTGCCTTCCTTCCCATGCACCTTTCCAGATAAAGGTCAAAGTTGAACCCTATACAATTGCTCGTTGCATTGTTGATGAAGGATCCTTAGTTAGTATTTTTTCTACTCATGCTTGGCGAGGTATGGGATCTCCCAGCCTTGTGTCGACTGCTAGCAGTTACTGGTGTTTGATAGAAGAACTTGTATAACTTTGGGAATTCTAGCTCAAACACCTGTTACTTTGGGTGGGAAGACCGTCTTAGTTGACTTCATGGTGATAGAAGACCCCTTGGACTTTAATATGCTCGTTGGACGTGATTATGTCTATGCCATGCAAGATGTGGTGTCAACATTCTTTAGTGTGATGTACTTTAATCATGGCGAAGATATTGTCACTATAGATCAATTGGATTTTCTTGATCCATCTCCTGACCCAACTAGAGACCAAGTTTTTCCTTTCTTGATTCCCAGTGTTTCTGTAGACACTACCCCGCCACAGGTGAACTATGTGGCTTCTTGTCATTTGTGTTCAATTGCTATTGAGAGGCAGCCTCTATTTTCATTCTTACCTTCTTGGGACTTGGTCCCAGTAGTTGATTGGGTGAGTCATCCTATACATATTGTAGAGCCTTCTCTCCACTCTGTCCATCCATTTGAAATTTCAGATATGTGTCCTATCTCGGATGATTTCCTCCCTTCGGATGAAATCTTCCTGGAGTCTTTGATATAGTCTGACCTTCTTTTTCAATTGTGATTAATTCTAACCCTGATTTTCTTAGTAAGCCTTCCCTTTTTCTTATGTTGGCTTTTGTTGAGTCTTTTGATTCTTCATTTGAAAAGCAAGTCAGTGATCCTGATGAGTTTGATTTTTTCTTATGAATTTCTCAGCTCCTGTGATATTGAGTTTGTTCCTGCAGACTCTATCTCCCTTGTTGATTTTCTCTTCTCTTCTGAGGTTGATATTATTGATTATAAACCCTTGAGCCTTGGTCCTATAGAATCTTCTTCGGTTGATTCTGCCTTGACTTTTCCTTTTGTAGAAGATAGCAAAGTCGCAAGTGTTTCTGCCAAAGTGACCCGCATCAGATCGTTTCTTCTGATGTTGTTGTTTCTTGGAGACATGATTATTAGTTGTATTCACAACTGTTTATGGGCCTCACCTTGTTGTTCAAGCTGTAATTGCATTTGCATATGCCTTGCTCACGCTTATGAGCCTGATGCCGGCTTCCATGCTTTTAGCTCGTTGTATAAGCCCTCATCTTTGTTCTCATTTCCGCTAAGCCTTGTATCATTTTTCCTTTGCAACTTGACACCCTTTACCCCGAGGATAATTTCCCCGAGTGTCCTTATCTTGCTCACCTTCCTTGCATTATGCATAGGTTTGTTCCTTGCGCTTGGAACTAGTTTCTCCTGTTTATGACACTCGTCTCCTCGCATTTAGAGCATTCTTGCTGCTCTCTTTTGAGCTCGTTAAAAATAGTAAGGAGGCCACGAGTTGACTTTTTCGGACTCGTTAAAAATTCACAGGAAAGATTATGAGTTTCTTTAGGCCCAATTCTGACTCCTCAAAATAGACTTGACTGCTGAGTAAAATTGTCCATTCAGGCTCATTAAGAATATGTGAATGGGCATCCACATTGGTGGTAGGTTATCTCTTTCTCGGACCATGTGGAATAATACAAGAAAGGATCCCTCTCTTTTCCACTGAATTGAGAAGAGTATTCTCAGGCATAGGTTTGTCTCTTTTCTAGACCTGAGGGACTAAACTTACAAAAAAGGAACCCCCGGTATGAGCTTAGTTTTCTCTTTTTCGTGCTCTGGACCAAAACATGAAAAATATTCCGAGTGTACTTTATGTATTTGTCATGCTCGTTAAACCCTAAAGAACAAAGCATCAAGTTTATTGTTGTAAGCCCCATTTCTCGTAATAAAATGGATCTTTCTGAGTGATCTTGCCTTCCTTCGCACTCATAAAACTCAGGCTCTATATGCTGCTTTTGAGGGAGCGTTGGGTAGGTGGTAATTTAACCTTTTTCGGACCTCCTGACTAATTACGAAAAAGGTGGGCCTTTTCTTCTTCGGAAGTTAAGAGAGTTCTTCTGTTGTTTGTTTTATACTTTTTCGGCCTCAGGAGACTAAATTATACGAAAAAGGACCCCCCTGGAGTCTTCTTTGGAGTTTTCAGACTCTCTAAATTATGAAAACACCGTCGAGCATGTACTAGTTCGGGCTCGTAAAATCCACGAATTAGTGCCTTATCAAGCATTCTTCTTTCTTTTCTTCGAGCTTGTAAAAAAAATGAATATGGTCCCGAGTTTGCTTTCTTGGACTCGTTAAACCTTTACAAGAAAGAAGGGAAGGGGAAGGTTTCTTTCCATGTCTTTTTATATCATGGCAGCAAGTCTTGTTTCCTTGAACAAAGCACCCGTTTTGAGTCTCTCAACAGTTGGGTCCTAGTTTTTGACCTTATCCTGATTCAGAGTTTCTTACTCCTCCAGTTGGTCTCTTTCCCAATTATATGGGGAATCTGTTAATGTTTCATACATTGTAGATTTGTCTCGTTGGTCCTATTTTGTGTCAAAAGCTACCTAAGTCACTTTTGTGTCGTGCTCACTGTTCAAGGATTAAACCTTTGTCGGCCATTCTGCAGTTGCCTTGACCTTTTGTGTCGGCCATTCCCTGGTATCAGTCCATTGCATCATGTCTTCAGCGGTCCTTTTTGTGACATTCAGTACCAATTCCAGATCCAATTAGTCTTTGACTTACCTCGTGTTGGTTGATGAAGGATGCCTTAATGCCTTCCTTCCAACGGATCTCTTCCTATCGACTGCAACACATCTTGCTCTGGGGACGAGATTTAGAGTTTTATGATAGTACCTTGGGAATTGTTGTCCTTAATGGAAATTTCCCTCGCTATTGGGTAGTGGGATACCTTAATGTCTCCTACTCGATGGATTCTTCAAGTGTTCGACTTCAATTCCTTGTAATCACACTTGTTAGAATGTACTAGGTACCTTGGGGACCATTTTCATTAATGGTGGTTTCCCTCGCGTTTCTTAACGGTTTTCATCATTGACCGATAATCAAACGGTTTCCTCCATGTTCGACTTCAGCTCCTTTATTTCGCATGGTTAGGATTCGTACCTTTTTTGGGTGGTTTGGATTGAAGACCTTAGGCTGATAGTAGCATTGTCATCATTTTGCTATTGCCCAACTTGCGCAAGACCTTGTTATACTTTATATGACATTTTGCTGAGACATAGATCCACCTTGTATTTTTGTGGCTATGATCGATTGTTGAGCATGGATCCACCTTGTTCATTTGTGGCCATGACTCCTTTAGATTTGATATGGCGCCTTTTTGCATATTGAGCGACCATGATAGTTTCATCAGTTATACATATGTTGGATCTGCCTGTATATTTATGGCGATGTTTTGTATATGGACGTGTATGTTCCAGAGATCAGTTATCTGACATTTATCTCTCTTACAGGTACCTTCACTCGAGCCTTTCGATCTTGGATTCTCTACTCTCTCTCCATACTCAGCTATTTCCTTTATAATGTATTTTGGCTATCGTCTTCCCCTCTAAACTCACACATTAGGGGGCATCTGTTATACACCAGAATGGCACCTCTCCGTCCGAGTGTCAACTTTCCTTATGTTGGCACACCAAAGGACACTTATGGATTGAGGTTTTCCTAGAATACTATAGATTGGCTTATTATGAAATACATTCTGCCTCTATCCAGCTAATTACTTTGCCACATTTGCCATGTTAGGATGTATGCGCAACTCTCTCTATTGACAACTCACGCATTATGCAAGAGTCTCCCTTGTAGCAGGTCGTGAATCCTTGTATTCGCGGGTTGCTCTTCTATATAGTCGCGCATCATTTGCGGGTTGCTCTACTGTAGACCCGTGAATGTGTTTCTTAACATTTAAATATTAAAACATGCGTTAACTGGAGATTAGTTATGTCATGTAACTGCATTTCCCTAACTTCTATAACTTCTCTAACCTTCGAACTACCTTATTTCACCCATATAAATAGAAGTAGGAGAAGACATGAGAAGGACTTGGAATTTTATGCATTGTTATGCTGGAGAAATTGGAACTCCCTTTGCCTACACCTTTTCCCTAGGAGCTTTCCCTTGTGTTGCAGAGCTTGGAGGCTGAGTTCTTTGGAGAAGAGAAACAGCAGATCTAGATCAAGGTTTTGTGAGGTGCCAAACTTGAAGAGAAGGTATACTTGTACTCGTTTTCAAGATTAATAAAGATGTGATGTCCTTCTTCTTCCCAAATCATTTTTCAATGTGTGATTGAATCTCTGTTTATGATCATATTATAATGTTAGTCAGATCATTTTTTCATATTCATTTGATTATCATTGTCCTATATGTGGTCATAATGGCTTGAGGAAGGTATAACTTGTTTTGCAGTTCTCTTGGAGCGAGAGGAGCAAGAAGAGGATTGAAGAGAAAGCTTGGACCAGCCTTCGGTTAGTAAGGTGTGGACCTTTCTCATCTCTGAATCTGGTTTATATATGCTTGTTGAACATTGTGCATCTCTCTTTCAACCCTAGTACGTTGATGGCCTCTTAAATCCTAGCCATAGGACACTTTCCTTTACAACAGTTCTTGATGTACCCTTGTTCCATGGTACCAAGTTGTAGTGTCTCAAGAATTTCCTGTATTTCCTTTTTTTCTTCAAATATGTCTCCAAAGGTGGTGTGGTTCCATTGGTAGAGATGGCTTCATAGGTGCTTCATTTTTTGGGGCATTATGGCCACCTTCGATCTGCCTTTCACCGTCGTGCTATTCCACCACAAACTAATAGAGTCCAATAAAGCGGGATGAGTGATCCATAATTTTTCAAATATGAAAGGTTTATGGAGGGTAGTTCCATGGATATGTTGAGAGAGAGATATAGGCTAATGGTTGGATCCTACCCTGGGAAGGACATAAGCGTCAAGAATCCCTCCCATGGTAAGTATTTTTTTTCAAAACCATAAAGCAATCAAGGTGTTTAGCTATCTTATGGGCTCCCTCACTTCTATTGTTCCATGTAAAAATGCTAGACGAAGTTTGGATTTCCACAATAGAACAAGGGTTTACAGTGGTTTCGAAGGCCAGATCATCAACTGAAAGAGCTATGATTCCTTCTTTTTTTTCCTCCAACGTGGTTATGATATTCAATTATCCATTGATGAGGATAGGGAAATCGACATGCATATATTGGAGAACCATTCCACGAAGGTAAAAAGCTATGTATTTAGACCAACCGATTGAGGTTCATACACATTCACAATGTGACCCTTGATATTGGTTCTAGTTAGATGAAGCAACATGAAGAGAGGCGGCCACGTTACTAAGAGGAATAATGATGGGATTCCAAGTGATGGAGATACCTCCAGATGATCCTCTCGCATCAATGGATATGGTGAGGAAATATTCCAAATTTGAGACATGATCTTATTAGCAATTTTACTTGATCATTTGGTATCTTGGATAAAAAGAACAGTAGGCTTATCTTTTTTAATCTTCATTTTCATTATTCTTTTCTTCAAATGACCATTTAGACCACAAACATTCCAAGATATAATATTCATTGGATAACTATAGTGGGGGAAGAGAAGAAATACGTTAACTAGGCATATTTCCCAAATTCAACAAATGTTGTGCCAAGTCGGGTTATTCTTTGAAGAGAATATTTGCAACCCCTCTTTTTGGAGCCCCTTTGAGATTTTTGCTTATCTTCTTGAGAATTATTGTGAACTCTTAATTTATTCTATGCTTTGGCTTTGGCTAGGGATTATTGTAAAAGTTGGATTTGCTTCATTGGGATGGAGTCAAAATCTTTCCCAGTGCACACATTTTTCAATCTTAGTAGATCCAGTTCTTCCATAAAGGCCTCTTTCATTTCTTCCTGTAGGAGGGGGTCGGGCTCCAATCTATTTGTGGCTTCTTGATACTCTTTATCATGTGATGCATTTGGCTAGATTTTTCCAGAAGTATATTCATTCTTAGAAGTGGTAGGGGGTGTTTCATCACGAATTCCCAACCTGTGTTGGTCGACCATATCTTGAATGGGTTCCACATTGTTATGTCCCTGAGTCAGTTCCATATCTGGGCACTCCATCTGATTCTCCAGAACCTTGAAACTATTGCATCTGGCTGGTTTATGTTCCTAGATCTTTTCCTGAGCCGATTTCCTGTGATTTATTTTTTTCTTTCCTATTTTTTGAAAACCTTACTCGTCTATCATTTCCTTATTTTGTTTATCATCTTGTAATTTTTTTATTGGGAAATATCTAAAAATATGGCCATTCTCATGACATTTGTTGCATCTAAAGGGGATATTCTCGTAGTCAAGGGGCTCAATCCAGGAACAATATTCATGGTTTAGGAAGATGACATTAGGAAGATCTTTAGTAACATGCCTATAGACACAAATTCTGGCATAGCACATGAATTTGTTCATTATGGTCTGATAAATAGTTCAAACAAAGGTTCCTAGGGTGTTACCAATCTTCTGAAGGGTGGTATCATCCAAGTATTTTTGGGTGAGTGAGTAAATCCTTATCCAGACTAGAGCTCAAGATAATTCTTCTTTATCTAGGTAGAATATTTCAACCCATTTCCTTGGGTACAATTCTGCAGCATTGAAGAAATATGGGACTTCGTCTTCCTCTCTGGCCTTGTCCTCCAAGTGATGGAAAATTATAGTAAAAAATACCTTCGAACCTAATTGCAGATTGTAGTGCGCTTTGGTTTTCCACTTTGCTTCTATCCGATCTCTTAGAGCTTGTTCATTGGGCCAGAATCCGATGAGCTTTCCTATGAGGGAATGGTCTTTCATCTTTTGTACTTTGGCATGATTATTTCCACCAAGATATTTAGGTAGTATCGATTTTATGTACTTGCTAAATAGATATTTATTCAAGGAGGTGTGTCATAGTTATTCTCATTTTCTGTTGTACTCTTCTCTCTGCCTATAGTGTCCTTAATTAGGATTGAAATATCCACATATTAAATATTTACCATGGAGCAGGTACCAAGAAATCCTCCTCCTGAGAGTAAATCTTGATTTGACTTGGAGGGGTTTGCCCCCCCCCCCCCCCCCCCCCCCCCCCCAAGTCCTTCGTCATGGATTCTTGGCAGGTGCCTCCATCGATCGGCTTGAAATAGGTGCTACTTTAGTGTAATGGCATGTCTAAAGGATGTCAGGTCTAATCCTGAATGAGAACCTTAGTAGAGCTTAGTTTTCCCCTTGCAAACACCGTCCAACATCGTGAATCAAGTCTCATATTCAACTTGTGACTTCACCATAATATGACAATGATCACATTAATGAATCTTCTCTTTATATGTTTTTCTATTAAAGCAATTATAAAATCAAATCACAAATTAGCAAGAATACTTTTTCAAAGCAAGATAAATTAAAAATGGACACACAAAATGCTTTAATAATTTCAAACAAATATGTGACCATTGCTATTTTAATCTTTAAAATGAAAGTTTTTCTTTTAATTTGACCGACGAGACACTCATGATGTATCATGACGAAACTGCAAAGGAGTGAAACGGGCATTGAATTATATTATTCCTTTGACAAAATTGTTCAACATAAATGTAAGAAGGATTTGCGGCTGACTTTGTGATTTATAACTAATAGCATGACAACATAGTTAAAGGTGTTCTCTTTTCACATGATGTCCATTACATGGATGACCATAGTTAAAGGTGTTCTCTTTTCACTAGGAATATATAGTCAAATATTTTCCTATGTTTCAAAAATCCCCCTTGATTTTTTGAACTGAGTGAATTTGGTAATAAAAGAATAATTTTGTGAACCAATATTTTGGTCATAATTGTGTAAGATGTGTTACATAAGGAGATAAGAAAAAACCTACCAAATGAAGTTGGATTAAATTTCTTAGGTATCAATGCCAAAAATGATGGTTTTACACATCCTCCTAGTATTTATTTCCATCTTGTACCATTTATCATTCAACATAATCCGTGAATTATTATATTCCAAATTTCCCTATGACCAATATATCCTTGGAACCTTATCTAAACAAAGTTACTAGACTACTCAAATTACCTCCTCTTTTATAAGACTTGTTAACTCTCAATTATTTATCTCTTACATCAAGTTGGAATGTTTGTATGCATGTCCTAAACAACATCTTCCAAGGATTTGAGAATCAAGAATCCTTTAAAAATGGCACGAATCTCTGTATCATTATTTGTTATTTTCCTATTCACCAAGGAAAACTTAATTTCTAGATTTAATTTAACGTCAAAGATGACACCCCCCAATTCTTCCACCCCATGTTCAAATTATTGTTACAGAATGAACCCACGATATTTTGCTCGTACTAAGGAAGGATGAATCCCTTAGTGTCAAGTATTGGGTGTAAAAGAATAAGGTGTAAGTGTTCGTTCTAAATAGGAGTCATTCATGCTAGGCATAGTGAAAATATGGAAAGTCGAGCATATTATTAGGAATTGGCACAATGATGACTACATGATGGATTATATTTTTTTCACAAACATATACAAGATATTTTGGTTTCTACTCCCCTTTTCTACCATTCTGACATTATTCTTTTGTAATAAGAGTCTAGGAAATTTTGATTTCTAGTGGCCTTATTTACTAATCCAATGTTGTTTTTCTATACTAATAGTAATTGATGAATGTCTACTTTCTAAATGCCTTAATTTCCAAGGTGGCATTACTATTGTTTAGTATGAATTCAACAAATGTTTTTTTTTTTGGTTTTCTTATTTACCAAGACAATATTACTAAATTCTATAATGCGAGTTCATGAAAAATTACTTTGTAGTGACCTTATTTAATAGACTGACATTCTCCTTCTTTAATAAGTTTTAATTAAATTCTGGTTTCTAGTGCCCATATCTGCTTGGCCAACATTCATATTATGTTTTATTAATTCAAAAAATATGTGTTTCCAATGCCCTTATAGACTATTATGACAATATTATTAAATAATATGAATTTATGAAGTTCTTGTTTCAAGTGTCCTTATTTATCAATACCATGTTCTTATTCTATAGTATGAATTCATGAAGTTTTATTTTCTATTGACATCATTTACAAGGCCAATATTATTATTCTATAATATGTATTCATGAATTATTTTTTTCATGGGAATTACCTTTGTACACCATTATTTTTTTTCACACACATCAAATGAAACCCCACTTGGACCATAGAAAGTATTGCAAGAGACTATTACAATGTGGTTGCAATAATTTTACCAATGTGTTAATTTCCTTCTAGTGCCACATGGAAACCTTTATACTTTCTTGTTGATGATTCCCCTCATAGATATTTTATCAATAAGGTGTGTACTCTTACTTTGCTTTTAATTCCCTTATTTTCTTGTGTATTTAGTGATCATTTTTCATGTGAATATTATTCATCCACAATGATGTTTTGAATTGACCAATAATTATGTGTCTAGCATGTGCACCAATTTTGGCTAAATAAACTAACAAAGTATGTTCCTAACACTATAAGAGAGATGTATAAGTGTCTAACTTCCTAGGGAACATAATGTGCTTTTCATTGTCAATTAAGGATGATATTATCAAATTGATTGAGTTTGATGAAAATTCATCCAAGCAAATTGAATTCATTAGTTATTTCAAATATGAGGAGGAGTTCCATCTATGTGATAAAATTACTCAAACTAGTTGATGGTGCTATAGCTATCACTATTGATTTATATACAATGGTAATAGAAAACACTGTAGTCTACTGTCCAAAACATTGAAAGTATGTTGGTCCAATCATGAAAGTTCAAACCAAGAAACAAACTCTTTCATTGATTCAAACAATAATCACATCCAACACTAGTTCCTTAGAGAAGTGAGTGTTCAATATCAATTCGATGTTTCTATGTCTTGGTAATTAATATATGTAAAAGTTAATTTAAAATAAAAATAAATGTTCATTCTAGCATTATCAAAATTGCAACTTATGTAATTGATTTGATTCAAATGTTATTTAAATTTTACAATGCCTTTTCCCACATAAATCATTGTCTTATTGGGAAAATTCAAATGAAAGTACATTCCTGCTATCTGTTTCCTGCATTTATGAAAGAAAACAAAGTTTATTAAAAAAATTTGTTGGGTGACATATGCAATATTGCATGGGATAGTCACTTAATATACAAAATATTAACATTATTTATGACCCTTCAAACCTATACATTATGAGAATCAAGTCACAATCCATTTCCTTCTATGTTGTGATCAATCCTAAATATGAGATGGTCTTTAAGAGAGGAAGAAAAGAGAAATTTATCCATTGACTATGGTCAAAAAAGATGTTGAGATATAATAGGTTCAATATCGCTATGTAAGGCCAAGAGAAAAATTACACAATATTGAGTCCTTTAATCCACAATACTGATCATCAATGATTTTAATAAACACAATACAAACTGCACATCAATAATCTACATACCATAAGATCTTGTGCGAAATACATATTTCTTCTATTCATCCTCATGACAGAGAATGTACTTGACCAAGTTTGCATGACAAAAAGTTAAAAATAATGAAAATTAATGGATACTATAAAAATAAATATAGAAATAACATTTTCATTGTTTAATAATCACAAGTATCATCATTATCAATACACTGCAATTTATGTACACTGCAATTTCATTTTCACAGTAATGTGCCTTAGCTCCCACCCAAATGGAATGGGTCTCAAATGGATGAGAAGTCCCTGGTGGTTTTGACAGAATCGTTGTAACTCAACTGGAACCTAATCCAAAGGAAGTTTGTTATATCGGGTGTAATTCTTGAAGATATTCCAAAAAAATAAAGGCTGCTCTATAGACGAGCTATAAATATGTCAACATGTGTCCAAAGACTCGTATCACTGTCATCACAATTAGACAAAATTATCATAGAAAGAAAACAAGTTCATCAAAAGTAATCAAAAGATCCCAAAAGGTTACACAACTATCCACATATCAGTGGAGTAACTAACATATGCAAAATATAAAACTGTATCCAAATTCAAAATGTCAAAATGTAGTAACCAAAAGATGCACATATTTTCTTTCAAAAACTGTTATCTCTACCACTGGCTCCCAACACAGATTGACTATAAAAATATTTTATCTCTTCCTCTAAATCCCAAACCTATTCCACCAATCAACCTCAGAACCAAAATTCCAAATGTGCTCAGAAGATATAAACAGATATAACAACAACAATGTTACCCAAAACATGTTCTTCATAAAATATTTTCTCTTTGGGCATACTCAATGCCTCTTTTCATAGCTTATCAGCAGTAAGTATACTATTGATAAGACCTGAGTAACCAGGTATTTTTTTTTCAAATAGTAACTAGTTTCTTTATTTCCATACTAGCCAAAAAATATAACAAGGAAAAAGAGACCACCCAGGTATAGTTCTGATCCAAGTGAAGAGGGATCCCCTCAAATCCCCGTGAGGCCAAGTAAATTAGATCCTGTGAAAAGTGGTGACATCCTTCCACACCTATTTGTTATATCTACAACCCAGTAATAGGTTTTTCATAGTTTCTCCCTCCAAATGACATACAGGAAAACTCCATCATATGCATAAATTGCTTGAAACATATGGCCTTTCATTCAACTCTTTTTAATTCCAAATTTCTTGGAAAATCTTCAGCAGACACATCTCCTAGAAGATCTTGTGATGAACACGTAACCGTAGCTATATTATGAATTTAAATAAGTGCAAAAGAGACATCATTATCACAAACTTAATATTTAACCAGAAAAAGATGAGAAGAAAATCCAATCCATGGCCGATTAAATAAATGGGCATATAAACTAGATAAACATGTTGTATATGTGTAAATCTATTTGAGACTCTTCCTAAAATGCACTAATTGCACCTATAAATTTAGCAGACCTTCCAAATTCCAATTGTGTTTCATATTTAGAAGTCAAATGCCACTAACCATTTAAGGAATTAACACACGTTCGTTTCAGAAAAAATGAGCAATAATGCATGCCCCGAGAGATAATGAGACAATAGAAACAAGATGTAAGTTGAAAACATATCTTTGACATGGAAACATAACAACAGAGGAAAAATTACTTTTGCATTGGATATGAGATCAACCTTCTAGAATATAATTGCTTTTTAGAATCAAAGAGGAAATGCCACCAACCCAAGAGAGCTCATAGTTCTTTAATTTAGAAGAAAAGAATAAACATGGATGTTGAAAGAAGCAAAGTATATATGAAATTAACCAAACTTACCTACCGTTTTTAGAAAATGATAATAATAAGGAAAAATTGGACCAATTCAAAGAAAACCAAGCTTTGTACTTACTTGAGGATTTGAAAATATATACCAAAATTACTTCGATAGGGACCGATGCAAGATGAATCACACAATTAGAATTGTGCATAAGCAAATAAAGTGACCTCCTTTGCATAACTAATAATGTAATGAATGTAAAATAAATATAATAATTAAATAATTATTAATAAACATAATTAATTATACTTAACATGAAAGGACATGACCTTTAACTCACAATCCCCAAGCCTTATTTAATAGGTGGGTTATCAACCATTGTAATCATCTATCATAGCTTTTATTCTATCATCAATTTATACATTATTATGGCTCATTTGATTTAACAAGTTTTCTGGTGAATATATTTGTATGAGCGAATAATTATTCTCTTCATTTGGTA
>LPNX010924100.1:315441-377901 GCA_001517045.1 Pseudotsuga menziesii | reverse complement strand
TATATATATATATAATTTGTCAATCAAAGTATACGCATTTAAATCAAATGTGTTCATTATAAATACCTAACGGAACGTCTGTACTAAAATGAAAATTGTGTGAAATAGAAATAAACTATTATACCCCATCATTATTGTTAGAATTTTTAGAAGCCCCTATACAAAACCAAAAATTGGCAATCACATCTAAGTTTAAATGAAAAATCATGTAATTTTTCACAAATAAAACAGTCATGTCAAACAAAAATTCTAGTCAGAATGAATGTAAACAATCTCTACATTGAAATGGAGTATCTGAATAATAAGACACTAAGCGTGTCCTCTGTGTTTGTCCACCGAAGCCTATAAACCCCCCAGGAAGACGTCTGTCATGGTGAGAGACACCATATGCACAACAAGATCTTAGAAAGATGTGTAAAAGATTATTTTTGTTTATATAGACTTTAGTATGAATTGAATAACAATTGAATTTACCGAACGATGACATCAGGCAGTGTCATTGCATAGTAGCCAAGTTTGCTTCACCCTGAAGTTGTGAGGATGCGCATGATAATAATTTTCCACATATTAAAAATCATGGAGAACAAGAATTATAGTCATAATTTATGTAAACAATATTTATCTAGCGATGTCATCCTCTGTGTTTGTCCATTGGCCCTTGTATACCCCTCAGAAAGACATTTTTCATGGTGAGAGCCACCACTTGTGCACAACAAGATCTTAGAAATATGTGTAAAATAATATTTATGTTTATATAGAATTGAGCATGAATTGAATAACAATTCAATTTACGTGACGATGACCTAAGGGAGTGTCGCTGCATAGTAACAATGTTTGCTTCACCCTGAATCTGTGAAGCTGTGCATGATAAAAAATATCACATATTAAAAAACATGTCAAACAAGAATTCTAGTCAGAATGTATGTAAACAATCTCTACCCATTGATGGTGTATCTGAAGAATAATACACTAAGCATGTTTTCTATGTTATTCCACCAGCCCCTATACCTAGTGATGGAATCCTCTGTATTTTTCCACTGACCCCTTTACACTCCTCAAATAGACATTTTTCATGGTGAGAGTCACCACCTGTGCACAACAAGATCTTAGAAAGATATGTAAAATAAGATTTATGTTTATATAGAATTTAGCATGAATTAAATAATAATTGAATTTACTTGACAATGACTATAATATCCCAAACTTTTACCTTCTGAAAAATTCAAACCACAGGAGAATCTAGGAGCGTTAGTGAAGCTCACAAATCAAATTTAGTGCAAAAATCATGAAATTATAAGTAATTTACACACACAAATGTGAACAAAACGAGGATAATTTTAACTTTCTAACATAAAAACATGTTATTTCCAAGTTTATATTACATTTGGAAGTTTTGTGATGCTTTGGGAGCTCAATGTGAGTGTCCAAGTCAAAATTGACAAACTGGCATCAATCGCCCCTAGGTGGGTCAATCATGCCCCAAATCAGCCCAAACAACCATGAATTTCTGATTGGATGTTGCTGAAGTGATCTGGGTCAATTATTACAGCTTCGCATGTGTGGGTGTGGAAATCTGGGTGGTTTAGAGTCTCAATGTGGCATTAATTGCACCAAATCAAGCCAAAAATGGACAAAAGCCACCTCTAATGTTCCTAGTCAACCAAGTTGTCCACATCCAATGAATCAGAGCACACCAGAAATGATGAGCGAGCACATGTGTCTAGTTTCCTAAGCTGGAGTGCTCATGTGGGTGTGAATTCCTTAATTTGACTTGTCATTTGTCCAACTAAGCACCCCTAGTCCACCACATAGTGTATTAATGAAATTAAGCAATAAAATTGACTAAGTAGTGTATCAAGGGTACTAATGAGTTGGATTAATTTTCTAACACCATCCCTTAATCCAAATACTAAGTACATCTCACAAAATGAATGATGGCCTTGTTAACAATGGCTCAAGTCACCTCAAATACATAATTCAAAAATTACAATTTATTTGTCCATATGAACCAAGGAAAAGAAGGAAAACCTCATGGGACAAAACCTTCCCTCAAGAATGGAAATAAGGATGGACCTACAATAAATAAATAAAAAATTAACATCCTTCACTCATGCCAAGAAAATATCTCAGGTAGGTGAAGGTCTTCTCTATGAAATCCTTGGTAAAAATATGAGCAGTTTGCTTGGTGGATGGGAGATACTGTAGTGAGATCACATTGTCATGCACTAAGCCCTGAATGTAATGCATCTGTATATCAATATGATTTTTCCTTTGCCTCTGAATAGGATTGGTATATATTTTTATGCAAATTTTATTTTCCACCCAAATTTTTGTTGGAGAATCAATTGTGACACCAAATTCCCGGAGAATTCCCTGCAACCAAACACACTGTGTAGCAACATTGATTATTTCCCTGTACTCAGCATCTACTGATGAAAGTAAAATGGTGTGATGTTTCTTACTTGAAAATAAAATGGGAACTTCAACAAACATAAAGACAAAACCTGAAGTTGACTTCCTATCAGTGGGATCTTCAACCTAATCTGAATCAGAAAATCCAGCTAGTTGAAGTGAGGAACTAGCTGTGTAGTGCACCCCGAAATTCTTTGTTCCCTGGACATACTGAAGAATTATTTTTTCTTCCCTCCAATGGAGCTCATTTTTCTGGTGCATATGTATTTCTACAGCAATTACAGCATAATACGAATCAATTCTTGTGTGAGTGAGATAGAGCAAGGTGCCCAGTAGTTTCCTGTAGAGTGTAATATCTACCAATGGAGAATTTACAAATTCATGCATTTTGATGCCATAAAGAAAGGGAGACTTTGATTCCTTACACTCAGCCATGTTAAAATTATTTGTCAGGTATGAATCATACTTTTTTTGACTAAGCTTTATGCCCCTTCCGCATTTCTCAATTTCCAAGCCCAAAAATTGCCTTAGCAATCCTAGACTGGTCATGGCAAATTCATTATGTAAAGATGAATTAATTGAGCCAATTAAATTGGTGCAGCTACATGTAATGAGGAGGTCATCAACATAAAGTAAAATAGCCTAAAAAATACCATCATGTTTCTGCAAATACACATTAGGGTCTGATTTGCATTGAGTGAAACAAATAGAGAGAAAAAAGACATTCATTTTTGCATACCAAGCCCTGGGGTCTTTCTTGAGTCCGTACAATGATTTCTTTAACATACATACCAATGAAGGATACTCTTAGAAAACTTCATTCTGCTGCATATAGATCTCTTCCTGTAGCACACCATGCAAGAAATCACTCTTAACATCCATGTACTGAACTTCCCAACCCTTACTAGCTACCATTGCAAGAACTAGTCTTATGGAGTCCATCTTTGCAACCGATGCAAAGGTTTCTGTGTAATCAATACCATGGAATTAAGAATAGCACTTAGCAGCTAATATTTCCTTACTTTTCATATCAGAACCATCAGCTGCAATTTTGGTTCGAAAGACCTATTTGCATTGGACAAGCTTCCTCTTGGGAGGAAGGGGAACTAATTCCCATGTCTTGTTCTCTTGAAGGGACTGTAATTCTTCTTCCATTGTTGATCTCCATATTGGGTCATTACAAGCTTGATGGTATTTTTGAGGATAATACCCAATAATCACATAACATTTCTTAGAAAGAGCACTATCACTTGCAAAGGAAGCACTACTAGTTTGTGATCTAGTCTTCCTAGGCTCATGGGGATTGCCTGTTAATTCCCCGGTAGCTTGAATGAATTTTTCAGTGCACTTAGGCCTTGATGGTGAGCCATATACAAAAATACCATCTTCATCCATATTTATATCAGACATATCAGAAAAAACAGAGCATGTATCATCACTTACATCTTCGAATGGTTGAGGAGAGGAGCATTCCCCAGGTGCAAGCTCGAAATCAAGAATTGGCTCTTCATCAAATTTCACACTTATCTCAACAAATTTCTTGCAAGTGGAGGTGTCAAAGAGCTTTTGGTTTCAATTCTTTCCTCTTTTTAGAGGGGATTCTATCCCATGCTCTATTCCCAAAAATTCTGAAATTTGAGACATTTGGCTTTTGGCCAAACCATGCCTCGTAAGGTGTCATTCCTTTTACTGATTTATGGAAGGCTCTATTTTGTATGTGTACATAAAAAATAATGGCCTCATCCAATATATTGGGACTTATATCCCTTTCTTCTATCATGCAAGTGGCCATCTCTTTGAGAGATCTATTCTTCCTCTTAGCCACACCATTTTGATGTGGTGTGTAGGAAGTTGAGTGTTGCATTTGGATGCCACACTCCTCACAAAGGTGCTGTAGGTTCTTGTCTACATACTCCTTCCCATTATCAGTCCTAAGGACCTTAATATTATTCCCACTCTGATTTTCTACCAATTCCTTCCAAATCTTCAAGTGTTCAAACACCTGAGACTTCAATTTAAGGAAGTACACCCAAAAACATCGAGAGTAATAATCTATGAATGTAAGTACATACCTTCATCCACCATATGATGGAGTGGGAAATGGACCAATAAATTCTGAATGCACCAATACAAGTGGTTGTATTTCTGTCCTTTCCTTCCCCTTCTCATAGCTTTGTTCAGGATGCTTCCTAACTATGCACTCAATGCATGCTCCATTTGATGATCTAATTTGTGGAAGCCCTTCCACCATCTCATCTCTATGTAGTGCTTGGAGGTAATTGTAGTTCATGTGACCAAACCTCTCATGCCATATCTTCAAAACCTCATTGGAATATGAGATAAATGCTTGTTCATTGAAAGTGGGGAGGAAGTTAGAGAACTTGTACATCCTCTCATGGTGATTTGCATACCCAATTGCAATGACTTGGTCTGTTGAGATTTCTGCAATCTCTACCATGTTTGGAGTGAAAATCACTCTCTTTTCCTCTCTTGTATGGTTCATATAATAGACTGACAAAAACTTCTATGCAAGATCTGGTACATACAATACTTCACTAAAGTTTCCATGCTCTAAGTCAATCCTACCAATCCACTTGGTATGGATTTTTGAATCATCCCCCATTCGAACTACTGGGCCAGTATTCAAATTCATGGAGGAGAAGATCTCTCTCTTGGATACCATATTCCTAGAAGCCAAAAATAATTGATAAAAGATTAATATTTAGAAGTACATGCTACCAAATCATGACATTTCTCATTGCTTTCAATCGAACTAGAGGTGCCATCCTTCTTCCTTGCGTTGCCAGGGACTAGAATATTGTTCCTCTCCAGTAGCTGCACCATGGTGTTAATGGTATTTTTCATGCATGAGCTCTCTATATGCCATCCCTTGTGGAAATAGGTGCATTTGGTCTTTTATTTTCCATTCTTGTCCTTTTCCTTGGAAGAACTTGAACTTGCATCACTAGATTTTGGTTTTTATGGGTTTTTCTTCTTCTTCGGCAGCTTTGAAGTTTTGGACTTGGGATTTCCCTTTGAGGAATTTAAAACTTCAACTATGAATTCTTGATCCTTTCTCTTGATGGTTCCCATTTGAACCATCTTGTCTTGCTCCTGAGTGAGTGACTCCGTGAAGCTTGCTAGACTCGGCATTTTCCAATTTCGAAGTGTTAACTTGCTGTAGTGGAATGTGCTCACAAAAACTAAGAACTCTGGCCCCAACTTCAAAATGATTGACAAAATCAATTGGTCCTCTTTCTAATCAATTTCACATTACTTTAGTTGCAACACAAGTGAATTAAACTTGGTGAAGAAGTTCTGGATTGTATTATAGTGCGCTGGGCTCAAGATGATAAGCTCATTCTCAAGTTGGTGACCACATAGTTCATCAGTTTTCCTAACTAATGCCTCTAGTTTTACCTAGGCCTCATTGGGTGTTGTCAAACTATTAATGTGGAACAATATCTCTCTTGACATGCTCAAAAACAACAATCCAAATGCCTCATCCAATCTGTTGAAGTACTTGGATTTTTCAACTACAGAATTTGGCTCCACCTAAGTGCCCATGGTAACTGTGTAAATCCATTTGGATTTCAACTAAATAACCATCTCTTCCTTCCAATAAAAAAATTTGAAGGTTGTTAGAATTATGTGGGTAGCCTCCATTTCTGCCTGTGCAATTGGTGATGAATTTTTGTTGGAAGTACTACAAAACAACTCGATTTTATCTGGAATTTCACTAACAAATGCAGCTCAAGACTCTATGAATTGATATGAAACTCAATAATATCCAACAGGCTCTAATACCATGTGATAAATTCAAACCATAGGAGAATCGAGGAGCATTACTAAAGATCACAAATCAAATTCGGTGCAAAAACCATGAAATGAGAAGTAATTTACACACACAAATGTGAACAAAACCAGGATAATTTTAACTTTCTAACATAAAAACATGTTATTTCTACGTTTGTATTAAGTTTTTAATGTTTCATAAGGCTTTGGGATCGCAATGTGAGTGTACAACTCAAAATTACCAAATTTGCATCAATCCCCCCTTGGTGGGCCAATCACGTCCAAAATCAGCTCAAGCAGCCACAAATTGTTGAGTGGACATGGCTGAAGTGATGTGGTTCAAAAATTACACTTTTGCATGTGTGGGTGTGGAAATATGGGTGGTTTAGAGTCTCAATATGGTATTGATTGCACCAAATCAAGCTAAAAATGGACAAAATCCACCTCTAGCGCTCCTAGTCAACCAATATGTCCACATTCAATGAAAGGGAGCACACCAGCAATGATGAGGGCACATATGTGGCTGTTTGACTGTGTTGGAGTGCTCATGTGGGTGTGAATTCCCCAATTTGACTTCACATTTGTCCAACTAAGCACCCCTAGTCCACCACATAGTGTATTAATGCAATTAAGCAATAAAATTAACTATCAATGGTACAAATGAGTTGGATTATAGTTCTAATAGAATTTAACATTAATGGGCATGAGTCCCATTGTAATGTCCCCAACCTTTTGACCAGTGAAGAGAATGCTACCATAACATTATCTATTCGGGAAACTAGCTCCATGAATATACACATAAAAATTGAAATGCCTTGAACTAAAACATGCATACATTATCACCATACAGCAGAAGAAAACCATACATTCAAGCATTTAGAATTTTCATTGTAATTCATTATCAAATGTAAATTGCAGGGATGAAACAAAGGAATACATATCTTATGAAGAAGAATGCCCTGCAACCAGCTATGTTGCTGCAACGTTCCACACAACCATAGGACAATGTGCTCCTTAATCTATCAGCAACACTGCCACCCTCGAGTTGGTCATGATTCCCCAAGGAATAATGAAACTAAGCAGGATCACACATAGCCAAAGATACACAACTCATCCAATCCAACACAGTTGGGTTTATCAGGCCATCAGGGAGCTGGGAAAAGCTGACTACTAAGCTGGTAGGTTCACTGAAGAGCTGAGGACACCTGCACCAGAACTAGCCTGACTTATAGGACACCCACACACACACCCAACACAAGGAATTAGTCCCTTGTCTGCTACACAGTCCCTCGGACCCTGACTTCCCTTCCAGTGCTATTGACGGGGTGTGGAAAAGAAAGCCAACCCTCTAGCTCTATCTATGAGGCTCCCGAACACACCAGGTTTATCAAGCATACCAAGCCTTCATTCCCACTCCAATACAGTACAAATACCAACCACTACATACACACAACAAAATCAAGAAATTCACAGTTTTGGGGAAGAAAGAAAACACCACAAAACAAAACCGAGGTGATAATTTCGGTAATACACAGCTTTGACTAAGTAAGGTGATCCTAGAGTTGTTCTCGGCCCTAATGTGGCCAAAACAACTCAGCAACAACAAACACTCATGGGGAAAACAATATCCATGATCTCAGCACCGAAAACAATGGGAGAGACACAACCGAATTGGGGAGGAAATCAGACTCAACAGACTCTTAACATGGAGATGGATTCCTATACATAGAACCAAAAAACCAGTAAAGTAGCTATGCACAGCAAAATCCAACAATGAGATTCACACACATGAAACTTCCATCCATTTTTGGGAGAGAACCCAACATGGGTGTCATTAAAGGAAATTTGAGGTCTAAAATGGGCCTCCTAAGGAAAATAATAAAATAATAGTTATTAATTTTGGAGGAAGAATTAAGAAAAACTACTTTTTTTCTTCGTATTTTTGACATATCTCCTTGTGTTTTTACTCAAATTCTGAATGGAAGAGCTCGTTGGATGTGGAATTTAATTTTGCATCCAACGAGTACCCACATTGCATACTTTTGACGGACCTTTCTACCCCCAAAAAAAAGAAATACTTGAAAAAATGTGATGATGACATCATCATCACATTCTTTCAAGTATTTCTTATTTTTCGGGTAGTGGGATCCATCAAAAGTATGAATTCTAGGTACTCATTGGATGTGTAATTAAATTCCGCATCCAACTAGCTCCCCCACTTGAAATTTGAGTAAAAACACAGGGAGATATGTCGAAAATATGAACAAAAAAAGTTGTTTTCTTTTATGACAAATATGTCAATTCAACCATTATGGTTGACTCATTTATTCAAAATTCTACTGGTTCCTGAATTCCAACTCACAAAATTTATTGTTGGGGCATTTTCTTATAAGGCCCATTTTAGACCCCAAATTTCCTCTAATGCTGGTAATGAAGAAAACATCCCAGACTCCCAAAATCGTGAGGATGAGAACCCACACAACCAATTTGTGATGGTAAGGCAGCTCTCCCCCCCCATTCTCTATATGAAGGGAAAACAATGGATAATGGGCCATGGTCTCCTCCTACTCACATGAGGGTGAATGAGTCTTCTTATGGAGTGTGCATGTGGGCAAGGACTTACAGTCCTGCCACACACCACTCCCCAGCAATAATTTCCCAACTAACACTAGAGGATTTTAATTTGGTAGTTGAATGAGACAAGGAAAGATGAGTAAGTCAAAAGGGTGGGTGACAACTAAATGGGTTTATCAACTGACACTTGGATTTTCCCCATTAGCCCCAAGGGTAAAATAATTTCCGTCCCTATCCTTAGGAAAATCATGCCCTTTTCATTATGGTTGCTTTGACGTAGCTGGTTGGGGTTTATTTTAATTAAAATGCATATTTACATGATGCCAAAATTACAGTGTGCTAGATAACACAATATACCATCGACAATGATTTTAATCGCCATAACATAAAACAACCAAATCAATGGTGGGGCTTTTGCCTTTAGCTCCATACCATCATTAATTACAATATATAAATCATATAAATTTTCAATGCAAACGGGGTCAAAACCGGGGTGTTACACCCATTGCACATGAGTTACTTTAATGTTTATGTTTGTATATTGGGTGTAAGGCCCCACTGCACATGCACTATGTTGACTAGTTAGATATATTGGGCGTAATCCAATCCATATGTTTTATTTATCGTGTATATGTTGGGCATGGAACATGATGGATAGGATTATTTTCACAGTACGATGTACTGGGTGTATTATATGATTTACCTTAAATACATATAATACTGAGATTATTTTTGTGATAAGATGCACAAAATACTGAATGCACGATTAAGTTCTATAATGTATTGGGCATGGACCTTGAAGCACATGAGTGATGAGATTTTGTTTTGAGTGCAAGCTATGGAGCAGGTGAGTGATTAGATTTTGTGTTCAACACAAGGTCTGGAGCACATAAGTTATGAGATTTTTTGTTGAGCATAAGCTATGGAAGACATGAATTATAAGAATTGGAAGTGTTGGAAATAATCCCTTGAGCATTCCAAATTGATGTTGCACATAATCTCTAGATCATCGGATCCTTGTACATATTATCTCTAGGTGTATTATACAAGCACATCCTAGCATTAGTGTTGAAGGAGAGGATGAGGAATTTCACTAAGTGTAAATCCAAGTTTTTAGTGTTGAGCATGGGCTCTGAATAGCGCTAGGGGTTACTGAAATTAATTATTTTGAGTGAAAACAAGTCTGAAAATCACCAACCTTATCTTACTTATGTTAAGTTGATTAAATGAAATTTTGAATTTCTACTTCTCATCACATACTGAAGAACTACCACGATACATGAGGTAATCCAACATGCAAAAAGGTTTAGAGATGCCTCACTAAGTTGACCAACCCTACCTAAAGGCCTTGATAAATGAACTGATTATAAGCTAATGAAATCACCATGTAAATAAGATCATGTTATATAATGCCTAAATAAATTTTAACAATAATATATATATATATTTTTATATATATTATTAGTAAAAGATTAAGTATATATATTAAATATAAAGAAATAATAATAACTATAAATAATGAATAAAGAATCTATGTATTATTACGTACTTAAATTATTAAATAAATATTTAATCCTAAAGAGTCAAATTAGGAACTAGTAAAAGAGTTCCTAAGTTAGGAAAAATAAGTGTTAACCTCACATAAATCAATTAAAGATTATTTTTAAGAAGATAATGGATTCTTGATCTAATTGAAGTTTTGAAACAACTTGCCTTTTTCCTAAAGATTGTCTATAAAGAGCCAAGCCAAGGAAAGGCTTAGGGATCCAATATAATCTGATCATTATTATTTGTCTAAGTAATTTTGGAGAGCATTTCCAAAATCAAAAGCAATCTTATAAAAAAACTGATATTCTATATAAGAGAAGCCTCACCTTTAGGAGCTCTAGACTACTTGCATGTTGGAACCAGCTTGGGGCGATATGGATTAAACCCTGGAATGGTTTCAGCTCATGGTTGGGAGGAATGTGGTATCTCGCAAGCTATCCGGTTCTTAGATGCAAGGTCAGAGATATCTCAGTTTTTATTAATTATGTCTGCTTAAGTGTGCAAGGTTTGTAGCCATTAATAAGATGAAAGTTCCAGGTATGAGGTTCTTACCTTCTCTAGTTTTATTAATCATATTTAAAGTTTTTTACTTATAGTATTCATCCTCTTGATTGAAGGTTTCCAAATTTGAATACATTATTCAACTTAATCCTATTTGTTTAAATTATGAAATTTAGTTTGAAATGTTTTAGATAAATGTTAGGGTTAGTTTTTATATTGCAGGTTATTTTATATGTTTAAACTTAAACCTTGGCATTTAAATCCTAAGTAGTTTTTTAAGTGGGAATTTTCTTAGATTTTTATTTAAACAATTTTAGAAAGTTTAATGTCAACAGTTTAAATTAGATTTAAAACCATAGTTTCTAGATAAACTAATCACTAGATCTCTGCCCAACATTTTATTAAAACTAAACCGTAATTATATTTTCCTAAAAAACATGCATAGGTCTAGGACCCTATTATAAATTAAAAATGACCTTATAAAAAAAAAAAACCTGTAGTAAAACAACACCTTTTAAAAACTTTTCACCAACATTAAAATAAATGTTAAATAAACCAATTATAAACACATTTAAAACTAATCAGACTAGATATCGAATCTCTTAAATCATTAATTCAAAACCTTAAAAATAAATCATAGTACTGGAAGATTGCATATTGCCAGCAAACACATTGTTCCCAAACCATAAATACTCATAACACCATTACATATAAACCAAATAAAACATTGTAAAAAAATTGTAAGCCAATATTATAAAACAACCATCAAATCTACCCAAGGTGTGAAGGGCGAGAGCCTATCCACGATTTTCCAAATCATACTATAAAATAACAACACTTATAAAAACATTATTTCACTCATCCTAGCCATCAAATATCGTAAGGATTGGCTGTCGACCTTTCATTTATTTCAAACAAATTCTAATAGTGAAACCTGTCTAATAAACTTACAGTAAAAAAAAAACAAACATCTAAATTAAACAGAGTCTATCTCAAAACACATCGCGTTATTGGAATCACAAGAACCAACATGTTAATCATAACATAAAATCATATTAACAAAACAAGGGATTACAATATTCAAGTGTGGTCATAGTAAGTAAAGAACCCAGAATCGAATCATGTAAGTACACAACAAAAAATAACTAGCAATTTACTAGTTGTACCATTCAGGCAGGGTTTCTCCTTATAGGATGCCCATATTTTATTTAAAACACCATATATAAAATAGGGAATCGAGATACAATCATTCCCAACAATGTTAGTAAATAATATAGACAGGAAAAGTAATCTTATAAGCACATAAAAATATAGAACAACATTATGTAGACATCATCATCACCTAGGGAAAAAACACATAAAGGAAAGCAATAGACATAAATTAGGTTCAGTTCTTTAAACAAGTTTTTATTCCATAGTAGAAATGAAGATGTCCTGAAGATCTAGTAGTTAATTAGCCTATGTTTTTTTTAAATATATTTTAGGGACATTACAAGTGGTATCAGAGCCTAGGTTCAAATACTAAGAGACCTAATGGGCACTACCAAACATTCATTGCAGAGATAAACATTTCAAAACTGTATTTGAAATTTATGTTTCAACGAACAGAAAATTATTGTTACTTAATATTTTAATTGCAAGATATAAAAGAAAATTTGAGATCATGAATTCAGAAGAAGACAACATCCAACAAGGAAATATAAATTCCCCAACATGAGAAGAAGAAGTAGTGGTGGAATTAAATTATGATCTAATGAAAACCATACAAAGTTTGCAAGTAGACTTGCAAAGCTTCAAAGATGACAATATGAATGAAAGAAAAGAGCAAGAAGCAATCAATGAATCTTTACTTCGGAACATGACAAGAGGAATCCCTCAAGGAAAACCTACCCGTTCCACAAATAAAACTAAATAAAATAATCATTGTAAATGGGCCAGCAGCCCAAGGGAAGGGGGAAAGGAAGAGCACACACCTGAGCTTCTAGAAAGAGATTACCATAGTCTTTCCAGTGATAATTCACTTTCTCCTTGGAGAAAGAGGCATAAAAATGATGAAAACCTCCAAGGAGAGTTTTGAAATATAAAAACCCCAACCTATGAAGGAGAGGCGAGTACCGATGAGAGAGCTAAATAGTGGCTTCTAGGTATGAGCAAATACTTTCGAGTACACAACTACTCTAGTGAAATGAAATCACGTCTAGCCATCTATATTTTAAATGGAAAAGCAGCTAGATGGAGTACTACAAGATGGGTTTGTTTAAGACAAATTTTAAAGACGAAATTAACAAATTGTCTTAAATATTTCTTTCTAAATATTTTATGACAATTAAGACGATTTTTAAGACTAAATTAGCATATTGTCTTAAATATTTCTTTCTAAATATTTTATGACAGTTAAGATGATTTTTAAGACAAATTTTAATGAAAAAATTAACATATTGTATTAAATATTTCTTTCTAAATATTTTATGACAATTAAGATGATTTTTAAGACAGAATTAGATTAAAAACTACTTTCATTTTTCAATTTCTGAAGTTCCTATTTTCTTATGAAAAAATAAAACAACTAAAGACAATTTTTGGGGAGGCAAAAGGATTTGGGTTTTTTCATTTTGCATGAAGCTTTTTCTCCACCAGAAGGGTTGTAAGGGATGGCATAGGCATTGATGAAAATCCCTGTGAAATGGGTAATCAGTGTACTCGGTAACCTGATGAGCTTGGAATCAATGGCTAAGAGGTCCATCTGAGTTGTGTCTCTAGTAATAGTTTAAAGTGACTTGTCTGGAAAAGATATGTCTTGTCTCGCAAAGATCTGTCATGGAACCAGATAGTTATGATTTCCAATCCCAGAAATTTAATTTTTTATTTTTTAAACTACACATTGTATATTGATTAACAATTTACAATGTTTATGAACTTATTTTACCACGACCAAATTATTTTTAAAGTTGTTCACTAATGTCGTGTTACAATTCTGCCTCTTGAATATAAGTATTTGGATTAAAGGATGGCGCAAGCTGTGGCTGCGGAGATAGATCTGAGGGTTCCTACTCTAAAATTGTGGGGTTCCATTCAAGATTATGCAACATTGTTTCCAAAGATAATTCCTTCTCAATTCAAAAGTATTGAGATAATCGAGGGAGATGGAAAAAGCGTTGGCAGCACCAATCATATCAAGTACAGAGAAAGTATGAATGAGTGTGATTTCAAAAATTTGTTTTAACCACCATTCATTGAAGTTTCAAATTTAGGGTTGACGTAAGCAGAGGATTTATGTCTGTTTAAATTGAAATTTATGGCGTTTTGTAGGTGCATTCTTTAAAAGTTTAGGTTGAAATTATTTTTATTTTCAATATAAAATATTTATGATTATTTTCAATGTCAATATTCGTATGGAATTCAAAGTGTTTTGTTTATGTAGGTAGCATGGGAATTTTCTTCCCAAATTTTTTTACAATAAATGCACTACATAATGGAAAATAGATCTATGCATACTTTTAAAGTGCATAGTGGTATATATATTTTTTCTATAAGGTGAATGTTTCTGTTTAAAAAATTAGCATTGCAAATTTCCAACTGAATGCTCTCTTACAAGAAATGCAATACGTTTTTTATTGTTGGAAAATTTTATGTAAAGAAACATAAGAAAATTGTTTGAAAAATAATTATTATGTGGAACATATTGCAGGGTCTTAGATGTCTTGTTATATTCCACAATATATATCCAATGATTAAATGGATGGCTAAAGTGTGATCTAGCGCTGGTGGATATTGCCATCCAATATATTTTTGAAAATCGATGGACATGTAACAACTCAATGGTAGAACAGCCTATATGAGCTGGTCATGGAGTTTAGTTTTCAACATGTGTTTCTCCTCTTTTGTTCTTTGGTTTAAGAACAAATATGTTATTGTTTCTTAGAATTTTGTAGTGAGAAGAAACACTATAGAATCCTTGAGCAGGAAAATTATGAATCTTAACATTTGTTAGTTTTGTCTACGTACAACATCTCTGGATTCCTAATCAATTTGATTAGAAGTATAATATGAAATATTTTACAACTTTTCCATTTAGATAACCTGATAGAAAACTATCTCAGCCCAAATATTTTTCCTTTCCTGTTTTCAAGAAGATCATTTTGTTTTTCCTTATTGTGAAGAAAGAAACATCAAATGTGACCCTCTAGATGTATAAGAATAGATGACATCTGAGCACCCTGATGAAGCCCAACTATTTAATCAACCTTATAAAAAACCAAATCTTATATAAATGTCTACATTTTGAAGGATGGTTTCAACATATTGGTCATAAAAAATCGTTGTGGGTTGCAGGAATGAAAATGTTGACCTATGCAACTAAGAGGATTGATGTTGTGGACAAACAAAATATGACCCTTACCTACACTATGGTAGATGGAGAAATTATAATAATATACAATGAATTCAAGCTAAAATTGAAGAGAATTCGAAGAGCTGATGCTAATTCTTACAGTGTAACTTGGACAATTGAGTTTGAGCCAGCAGGCAACGAAATCCCCCCACCAGACCCGATCAAGGAAGAATCAATTGCAATGTTTAAGGTCATGGAAGCTAACATCTCCTACTTCAATAAATTGTTCTCATTCAATGTACATCAAAGTATTTTGATCTCTTTAAGTGTATTGTATTGAATATCAAATCATCATTGCAGGCGAATCAAACCACAGTTCCAATTAGAAACATATTTTCTGTAATAAAAGGATTGGATGAACCTGACCGGTAATGATAATGTGGGATGCAATTTAATTTTATCTTCTGTTTTCGAATTGTTGGGGGTTAATTTCAATCGGACTCTTTGCATTTTCACTTGGTCTGGGCAGATATATTTTCAATTACTTGGTTTGGATGAAATCAAATTCTACTATATTGCAGTTATGTTTTGCTTGAAAATTACAGGGACACATATAACATAATGGCTACGTTCTTATGAGATATATGATTGAAGAATGTTTAAAGTTGTTTTATTTTTCATTTTTAAGGTTAGCAATATAATATAAACAACCAAAGTAAATAAATCGTTATGTACTTATGTTTTCTTTTTGCTCACAGATTGCTCGAAGATTTGGAAAACTTCTCAAGCAAGGCTGGCAACCTTGGAGGACCATAGTCTTATGTAGTTGGGATGCAGAGGAGTATGGATCTATAAGTAATATTTGGTAGTCATAAAATTCCCCCCCAAAAAAATATTCCATTCTGAAAATACTCTTGTATTCCTTTTTCTCCTAGTTATTAGCGTTTTAATTTCAACATGGGAGAAAATATAGATCTATAAATTCCCTGGCAGTATTAATTCGGATTTCATCTAACAATTTTATGCTATGCTTGTTCCTTCTAAGTCCTGGTAAAAAACACCAATTGAAAACCATTGTATGATGATGTGGGGTAGGTAGGATCTACCAACTGGGCAGAGGAGAACTAGACCAGAAGGGAGTAGCCCCCTTATCGCAAAGAAGTCCTTACCAATTGCGAGTAAGAACTAATGATGCTATCCAAAAAAACCAACATAATATATATGTGAAATCCATTGAAGAAAATGGTTTTTTCCATACTAGTTCCAAAATAAATTAGATAAGAACTCAAATTGCTCCCAATCAACCTATGTGTGCCTCTGTCACTCTCACAACCTACCTTCTTCCTTCCATCTTCTCCCTACCTGCTGCTTCTGTCGATTGAACTTCTTCCTACCTAAATTTATTTTAATATTGCATGCTCTGATAAATAGGAAATTCCAAGCTACTATGAATAGGGATTATGATTCCTGTATCTGGGTAATGACCATATGTTTATGATCAGCAAGGACTCATCACTAGGAAATCTACCAACTACTTGTGATTTATTGGTAAGGACAAGGATATTACTCCTAACTACTGGAAAATATTCACCACTTTCTATGACAACTGACTATGATCAGCTATGTGAGGCACCCTATGCATAGCTATGAGCTGGTAGTTATGCAAGAGCGGTGGCATACTACTTGTTTTGTGGAAGCATTTTCACGAGATGTTGTTTGGGTGCAAACAAAATAGTAGGTATGAGTAGAATATGTAAATGCTCGTCCTTCTTTTAGATATGTGCAATTGCATGTTCTTTCCTCGATGTTCTGAGATCTTCTTCCTTCCTTCTGACGATATATGCATGATCACGTATTCTTCCTTTTGGAACAAGTGCCTCCTAACTTCAACTCTATTCAATTCAATATATGTTTATAATATCTTCATGTGGCATAGCCATGACTCTCCTCGTTACATGCAATTTAATTCACTTTATTAAATATATTGTCTTCAGGAATCCAATACCAGGTAATAAAATCTAATGAACAACAAGAGTCTCACCATCATTCATAACTTCAAATCCACCCATACAGCTCGCTTCGCTATCCCCACAATCTGATAATATCTCACCTAGTGTTGTTTGTATCCTTTGATTCAGTGTATGCATATATATAATATTATATGGTTGTAGATTATGTTATCAACCTCGGTCCACTTGATTGAAATATCGAAATCGACATTCCTTGGGCATTTTGAAGTACTCTAGTTAAATCTGTTTGATTCCATTAGCAAAAGCTCAAGTCTTTATATCTGCCAAAACAACAGTTATGTTTTTTCCATGCAAGATATTGTGCTACCGACTTTGGGATTCTCATGTCAATATGGGACCCGTGTGAAGACAACCATTGAAAAATGATTCCATATTCCCCTGAAATTATGTCATAACCTTTAAAAAAATAAGTTTATTTTGTACAATAAACATATGCATTTGTATAGTTATATTTACAACATGGATTAAATAATATTCTATTTTTAATTGATGTCTTCCTTAGGATTTCTACGATGATTGTTCATTCTTTTTCTATAAAGGGTGCTAGCTCAATGGAAGAGCATTTCCTTTAGAATCAGGAAGATAGTGATTCGATTCCATTGCACCTTGATATTGTAACACTATTACATAGAGGGGGTTATTAAGACAATATTTGAGACTATATTTGTGTAAATTATCTCAACTTAAGACAAAAAAAAATTTGTATTGTCTTAAGTATTGTATTTAAGTGGGTGTCTTAAGCTAATGTCTTAAATTTAAGACAATAGTTTAAGACAATAATTTAAGACAATAGTTTTAAGACACCCGCTTAAAGACAATACTTAAGACAATACACAAACTTTTTTTTGTCTTAAGTTGAGATAGTTTACACAAATATTGTCTTAATAACCCCCTCTATGTAATAGTGATTGTGGAGAGACCTAAAACATACCAAAAATGATGAGGTAAAATAAATCACATGGAAACTTTTGCAGAATATTTCACGAGAAATACATGTCTGAGAGATTCTTTGACAAGAAAGTGAAAGAATTTCACAAGTTAAGGATGGGATCATTGACCATGGAGGCCTTTACCAACAAATGTTTGGATCTATTACATTATGTGCCTTACATAAAGGACAAAAAATTTAAGATACAACAATTTTTGGGATGTCTTCTATTACAGAGAGAAATTCCTATGGCCTGGGGTGCCACAACATACAGCTTGACTCCATAAATCAATCCTTTCCTATATGCAAGAGAAACCAAATATCAAACACTAAAGGATCTAGATTCGTACCTTATTTCGGATGGTTGATGTAGATCCCTATTGAGCTTTCCAACTCCAGCTTGAATTGATAAATTGCTTCCTTAACATTCAATAAACAAGACAAGCATTTTATATATAATCGTGTTATATATCCGCTAGCATATATAATCAATAACATATAATCATTTGAAATCATCCATGGATCAAATATTCATTCAAACAAACATTATTGGATAGGAAAAGATATTTCTATTAATATAAAATAAGATATTACAATGAATACAACCTTTGTTGGCACATCTGCGAATCGGAGAAACTGAGTCCCCCACTTGGGTCTCCACCACTTCACTCCTCCATCTCTCGATGGCAAGCTCACAAGAAAAGGGAAAGCTTGGGAATAAAACAAAATTGCTCCAAGGGATAAAGTGATGTAGACTCAAGCACAAGTTCCGACAATAATGGACTATAGTTATCTTGCTCTCAATTCCTCATGCCTTCAATGTATCCAAAGGGTTCCTTATATAGCTCTTCAATGGGGTAATGAAAGGTCGAATTCGAGCAATCTCAAGGCATAGGGAAGGAGAGGAGACAAGTGAGTCGGATCCACATCAAGGAAAACTCCAAAAGAATTTGGCCTTTTGCACACATCCCAATGTACACGGTTTTAGGGGTCAAACCCGCATATATACGCGAGAAAGGGTTTAAAAGTTGCATATAGCAAATTTTGCATGTTTTTAGGGATGATCTTGGAAACATCAAAGGAACAAAAATGGTCCATGGGTTTTAAGGAGTCTACAGAGGGATATNAGCTATAACAGATGCCCCCTAATGTGTGAGGTCAGAGGGGTCATACGATGGCCGAAATACATTATAAGTCCATCCCAGAAGTGAAGTGATGAAGAACCAAGTGGAAGAACCAGCCATCCAATCAACAATATACAATGATACAAATCTGCACATAACTGTAAATAGATATAGCAGTCCTGGATACATAAGAGTATAATGGCCATGAATAGGCATGATACAATATAACATATGTGGTCATCGCCACGTACAATATAAATAGATCAAAATCTCCATAATGAAGATATAGAAAGGATCATGAACTCCATGAAGACTAAAGATATATAATGGATCAAGATGTCCATAATGGCTGAAAATGTTTGACATATACTGGAATCAAGTCACGAGAGCTGAAATCTCATGAACACTGGCACGATCAAGGAGGTAGAATATAAGAGATGCCACCAATATAGAAGGTCTTCTACACAAACCGCTACGAGTACATGTCCTACTATTTGAATAGAGGTGTCGAGGTCAAACATATTAGTCCATCGTCTGATTACTGGTCATTCATGTATACCGTTAACAGACGCGAGATCACCCACCGATAATGAAAATGGGAATCAAGGTACTAGAGTGCAAACTAACAAGTGTGAATAAATGTGTTGAGGTCTAACACTTGATAGAATCCATCGATCAGGGGACATTGATGTATTCCCAAAAAACTCTTGATGGCGAGAGAACCTGCCACTGATGATTGTAAGTTTGAAGGCACTCAAAAATGACTCTAGATTCCTTTTCCAGAATAAATGATCTAAAGTCGATGGGATGAAATCCACTGGAAGGAGGGCATTAAGGCATCCCTCATCATCCAACACAAGGTACTCAGCAAAGCTGTATAATGTAGAAGGACTCGATCATAAGGTGCACTAACCAATAACTGTACCGGGAATGCCTGACATGCAAAGTCAAGATAACTGAGGAATGGCTAACTCAGGTTCCAACTTCCTTCAAACAAGAGCATAAAGGTGAATGGTGACTGAATGTAGGTAGCATAGACTCGGTATGAAAAACTAGGACATCTTTGCGACATAGGAGGAATCGACAAAGGCTCCATAGGGACTGGAAGCTTAACCAGTCGATGGAGATAAACTCAGATAAACGAGTACAACTCCTAAATTCAAACTACTAACCCAACCAATGGACATGATATACAGTGCTCTGTTCGAAGGCAACATGAATCGACTGCTGCCAAAGGTAACATCTTTTCTTCTCCGGCTTTTTGGTTTTTTAATTTTTTTGGACTTTTTCAAATATTTGAAAAGTTTGAAAAAGAATAAAATTGCTTTAAAGTTACAGACTGGCAGAAGACGAGTGTCAAATGGGAAAACAAACTAGTTCCAAGTAGCGAAACATTCCTATGCTCAATGCAAGGATACATGTTTAGGATAGCGACACTCAATGGAAGGTCCACTCCTGGTAAAAATAGGGAATCAGGCTCCAAAGGATATACAAAATGGCTCTACATGGCTAGACATGAGACAACATCCTATATGGCTGATACTCAAAGTCAACGAAGCCAGCATAAGGCTCAAATGAGGTAGGAAAAGATCATGATAATGCAAATACAACTCGACATAAGGGAGTCCAAGGGAAATAAGCCAGCAAAAGATCAAGAGGAGTATGAGGCTCTTGTGAAATGTCATTGCAGCGGGGATTTCTCCCTACTACAAGGGAAGGAATGGCTCTCTTCTGCCTATAGGGAAGAAGGGTAGTTTCCCGCTGGTGGGTAAATGCAGAAAATAAAATGCAAGGTAAATAAATAGAACAGTAAACTAAGCTAAGAACAGAAAGGAGATAGAAGCAATGATGAACCCCTCTGCACACAAGGGTTAGGGTTCTGCCTCCAAAGACCTGCAAATAAATACTAAGCTACAATAGATTGAAACACCAGCAAAACAATGTTAGATCTAAAACCTGCAAATGAAATAAGGGTTAGAAAGCAAAGAAAACAAAGAAATTAAGAAACAAAACATGAAATATGGTTATACCTTCTCTTGGGTGGAAATGGGCCACCATGCCCTAGCTTTTGGAAGCACCTCTCTTGGATGGGGGAGCAATGGCTCAATGGAAATGGAGGAGAGGGAGTGTGGGTGGCTTGAGAGGAAAAGGTCTCAAGGAATCCAAGGGAAACATAACAATATGCAAGGGAGAAGTTGTTTGAGAGTGACCCCCCACCCTCCTTTTATAGCTTTTTCAAGGGGTTTTAGGGTTTTAAGCCCTTGGTCAGGGCTTTAGCCCCTTTTTGGGGCTTTTATCCCCTTTTTCCCTAGTTTTACCTCCTTTTAGGATTTTAGCCCCTTTTTGGGGGGTTTAGCTCCTAGGAGACTAGTTTGGGCTCCTTTTTGGGGTTTTTAAGCCCTATTCTTCATCCTTTAGCTATTTTGAGGGTGTGGGGGTCTAATGGAGTGATATGAGGGTCGTGAGATGGTGTCCTTGGGTGGTGTAGGCCATTGAGAGCTAAGTGGGGGATTTTTGGGTTAACAGTCATGGAAATACTATAGGATGGAATCCCACACCCTAAAGGACAAAACTGTCGGCATGGGCACCAAATGCAAATAAGGAGCTAACTAGGGTACCCATGTAAGGTAAAGCTCTACCATTCAAATCACATCACTTCTAAAACAACAAGAAGGTTCCGTGACAAGAATGGGTTTGTACCTATGGTTATGATGAAATGATCATAAGGTCATGCAAAATGCAAACGGTTGTGAAACCTAACCTATATGCCAGTTTAGAAATGATACCTAAAATCAGCACGAACGGGTCAAAACAATGGTCAAAATGGAGCTCAAAATGGTCTCCTACATCATATATTAGTAAAAAATGCTCCAAAACTATAGAAAAGACGATAAAAATTTTCAAAAATTTGAAATTTTTTTATAAATAGTAAAAAATTCAAAACATTCAAATAACATTTGAAATTTTTACCCAATTGAGCTCAGAACTTCAAACGCGAATTCCGGGAGATCCAGCCGACGGAATCCGACACCATTTTTTCCAGGTAATTTCCCATGCCCTGCTCTTTCATTTTCATGTAAAATTTTCAATTTTCCATTGTTAATTTTGATTTCTAGGCCATCCTAAAGTGTGTTCCTTGGCCCATGCGAAAGTTGAGGATTATTCTACGTATAGGGATGGATATATGCGGAAAAATCCCTCACAGTCACGTACATACATGGTTGTTTAGCAAACAGTCACGTATGCGACTGTGGTTAAGTTTTTTAAAGACTTATAATGACCCAAACTTGATTTGAATGTACAAGATGGTTCTAGAATGGAGAGAACATGAGCACAGGGATGTAGAAGAAGTAGTACGTGGTGATCTAATGGCACAACAGGATCTTCATGTTGATGTAATTGTAACTTCGGAATGTATTCACTTGTATTTCTTATCTATGGTAACATGATGTTTATTTTAGGATGTATTTGAGTCATGTCATGCCCCGATGTTCCGATCAGGAAGTTTCTATAATGAGAAAGTCATGTCAATTCATTGTGGGTAACACTCCTATTGATCAAAGGTTAAAGTCCCCATAGTTGTGGGGCCCTTGGGTTATTAGACTATCCTAGTGAAGTTGACCCTAGGTGAGTCATTGTAAGTCAGGGAAATAGTCCCCACCATTGTGTTACCCTCCTATTGGTCAGAGGAGGCAAAGTCCCCACAAGTGGTGGGGCACTAGGGTTATTAGACACTCCTAGAGATGTCGGCTCTAGTAAGTAATTGTTAAGTGATGTCGACATGTTGGAGTGCACTTTAAGTGAATGGAAGAATATAAATAGAGAGTGAGAGCCTCTCTATTTATCACTTGCAACATACATCACTTACTCACTCAAGTGTGGTGCATTAGTGAGGAAGGAAATATACTGGAACTAGACAAGAAGAATACAACTGCTGTCGAGAGTGCATCTTACTGTTTTGGGATTTTACTGTTTTGGTGCTGATTCTATCTATGAGGAAGTTGTGGGGTTTTATTCTTTATGGTTTCCTTGAGGAAAACTCTTTGTGTCTCTTGTCTCTTGTGATGTGCTTATGTTTTATTGCTGTGCTTGTTATTCTCTCAGTGAAAAGATCCTAAGATCATAATGCTAGCTTATATGATGAAAAAATAACATGGTATCAGAGCTAACCTGAGAAGAAGACATTGTGTAGCTATAGAAGCTAGGGATTCTTACTTTTTGGGTCTCTCTCCACAATCCATTAGCAAAAGTATGCTAGGCTGACTCTCCATTGAAGGGCACATCTCTCTGTCGAAGCAGAATTCGATTTCGAGCATTTTCAGTTTTCGATGTGGAAATTAGGGATTTCTACAGAAGAATAATTTTTGAGTGAAACTAGAATAGGATTTTTCTCCTCATCAAAACCGAATTTTAGAGACCTGGATCAATAAATTTGGTTGGGTGAAACTCCAAGAAAGTCAAACCTTAAATACTAAAACTGATACGTTTTGGTACAGTCACTATATTCTGAGGTTGGAAAACTATCAAAAGATTAAAATTAGAGGGACCTAATATAACATCCTGATGAACACTGTGTCCAAAAATCAGCCTCATATTCGCTATATTCTGGGAGATATGACCCTTCCAAGTTAGGGTTCCAACCTCTTCCAGAATTCATCCCTAAACAGGACACCTGGGGAGAATTGTAATATATTGGGTTACAAAGGTCCAAATGGAATTCATGAATATGTTCCAGAAAGGGAACTGACTCTAATTTTGGCGTTCTGAAGAGGAGACTCAGAAAATGAACCTGTGACACGTGGAATTCCATACAACTTCACTGTTATGAACAGTCCTGTAACAGGTCACCTTGGGAAAAGGATCATAAATCCAAAATGGTGAAACCAATTCTGATAAAAACTATGGTGTTGGATCAGGGACATGTGTGGTTACCTCAGTGAGAAATTTCATACATATGGGAGCATAAATTTCAGAGATATCATAGAAATAGTAATAGGAATTTCTGCAGAAGAAATTGGAAAATTAGGGCTTCCTGTTCCGGGAGCTTCCCTCCACTATTTTCAGAAAAGGAGTACATCAGACAGCTCCATTTGAAGAGATATATCTATCTATCCAATAAAATATAGAAAATTCCAAGTTTTGAAAATTAGGGTTTCTGTGACAAACCCTAGATCAGCCAACTACGGAACCAAGAAGGACACCTCAAATCGGTAAGATCTAATCCTTTGCTATTTTCATTTGAGGTTCTCATTTCAAAGTGATCTATCACATCAGCTTGATGATAAGCTTGGTGAAGTTGACAAATTCCAAGCATAGAAGTATTTGATCTCTCTGAAGAAAATGGATTGGACACCTACATGAGTAGAGAGGTTCCAGTTTTAGAGGGAGACGAGGAACTTGGTCAAGGCCAAGAAGATCATGGTTGATTCAGTATGGATCAACTTGTACTACAAGTGTATTCCTTAAAGACACCAAAGATGTTTTGATTCCTTGACCAAGCTATTTGAAGGGAAGAACAGAAATCAAAATATGACCTTGAGAAACCAGTTGAAGAATGTGAAGATCCAAAATGCAGAGACCATGTAGTCATAAGAGTCTCTCAAATCAAGAACAACTTGAAGCGGTAAAAGAAGAAGTGAACAATACAGAAGCGCATTAGAGAAATTTTCAACTCAAAATGGGCCTCCTAAAATGAACTAATAAAATAATAGTTAAAATAATAAAATAATATTTATTAATTTTGGAGGAAGAAAAGAAAAAAACTACTTTTTTGTTTGTATTTCTGACATATCTCCCTGTGTTTTTACTCAAATTTCGATTGGGAGAGCTCGTTGGATGCGGAATTAAATTTCGCATCCAACGAGTACCCACTCGGCATACTTTTGACAGACCCCGCTACCCCACAAACAAGAAATACCTGAAAAAATGGAATGATGACATCATCATTCCATTTTTTCAGGTATTTCTTGTTTGTGGGGTAGCGGGGTCCGTCAAAAGTATGCCGAGTGGGTAATCGTTGGATGCGGAATTTAATTCCGCATGCAACGAGCTCTCCCAATCGAAATTTGAGTAAAAACACAGGGAGATATGTCAGAAATACAAACAAAAAAAGTAGTTTTTTTTTTATACCTATCCCCAAATTTATATTAAAAAAGTGTTTAAGACCTATACGGTATTTCAAATTTAAAGAAATTTCATTGGCTAACACATGATGACATGGAATTTGAATAAAAGTTAAAAGGCCCATTTTGAGTTGAAATTTCCTCTAATGGGTGATGGCCATTTTGAATGGCCTCCCAGGATCGTGGGATTCATTCATTCAAGGAATGTGTGCCAGAAGGAAGTGATTAATTTCAGTAGACTCTGGGAAGAGAACTCACAAGAAGAAGAAGCTGAAGAAGAGAAGGTGGGAGCAACTAAAGATCAATCTCTTACCATCCAAAGAAGATCCCTTAAGAAATGAGGAATATGAAGAACTCAACTCTTGAAGAAATTCTTATCCACCTTAGCTTTTGGATAAGAAATGATGCTATTATGAATGAAGAAGATGATGAAGCTGAAGACTCAAGAAGGAGTCTACCCATGAAACAAATAAAGATAAGTATTCAATTGTAATTTCATGATACTGTTTTGTTATGCATTTGTTTATATTCAGTTGATGTATCATGCATGATAGGATGTTTGCATTGACGACAGTATACTACTAATATACATGTGATGGGTAAGTAGCTCATGGTGCTATACAAATTCTCCATTGCTACTTATCTAGAATGAAACCTCTTTTCTATTGGATTAGTGCACAATCTCAATGTTGTCCTGGTAGAGATGGAAGGCATCTAGAAAGTTTCAGTGAGATATGGATGAATGTTGTATTGGCTAAAGTAGTTGCAAGATCATATATTTATGCATAATAATTTGGCAATATAGATATTCCTTATGAAATATTCTAACCATTCAAATGCATTTGACTTGTAGGAAAGATCGTATACATAATTGCCTGCAAGCAAAGAAGAATGAATACTTGTTCCGAAGAACAAGTGACGACAGTTCAAAGAGAAAGAAAAATATGATGAGTGCAGTGACATCATTTATGCAGAATCTTCCAGCTATGAAGAAGTAACCAAGAAGACCAGTTCAAGAAGAATGATGTCTAGGATGTAGTATTGAGACTTGAAGAGAAGTTCGTAGTTCCATCATGCAGCAGATGGAAACATCATGGGATACAAAGCAAGGTTCGTAGCACGAGGATTCTCACGAAAAGAAGACATAAACTAAGAAGAGATATTTGCAGCCACTGGAAGTGAAGTCACATGACATGCATAATCATGTGTGCAAATGAAAGAAGGCCTTGTACTAGTTCAGAAGACACCCATGGGATAACACATACATGATGAGCTTGACAAATATCGTAACCTTTGCTACAAGGTTGATAAAGGATGACAAGCTCACAGATGGATGTGAGAAGAAATTTTGAAAAAGTTCAAAATAGAGGATATTGGTATCCAATGATCCTAGATGGATACTACTTGTCACTTCAATACAAAATGTTTCAGTGCATAGAGTACAGAAGACAGAGGGAGTACGATGCTTAAAAACATAGGGAGTGACTACAGAAGATCCTGAGGTTCGACATGATATGACAGGATGGATAGATTACTGATGACTCTAAGCTTTACTAAGAGTAAAGTGGATTCCAACCTTTGCTTCAAGGTTGAAGGAGAAAGACCAGTGATGCTCCTGTTATATGTCGATGCACTATTTTCTAGGCATGGAGGTGTGGACAAGGGAAGTATGCAATAGAGATCCTGAATAGGTTTAGAAGGATGGACTGCATGACCACACCTATGGCATCGAACCTAAAGCTATTGAGTGATGCTTCATTAGAGACGGTTGATGCTATGATGTATTGTCAGATGATTGGGTCATTGATGTACCTGACGAAAATGAGACCAGACATTTGATTTGCTGTGAACACCTTGAGCCAGTACCTAACAGATCCGAGAAGTGTTCACTTGATTGCTGCAAAGCATATTTTGAGGTACCTGAAGGGTACAATTGATTATGGGATCAAGTACATTGTGAATCAAAATATTAACCTGGAGGGTTATGTTGATTCAGATTGGGCAGGCTGTGCCATCGATAGGAAGAGTACTTCAGGATATTGCTTCAGTATGGGATCAGGTGTGATCTCTTGGTCTTGAAGCTCCAGAATCTATGATAAAATTGGGTGAGCTTGATGTGCCAGCAACTAGAGCATGAACTCTCTCTCTGTCATCGGAACTTGATCCTCCTTCTTTCTTCTTTGAGCTTTCTGGAAGGGAGATGCCATTCTTCTCCAGGAGATTGGTCAGCATATCAATCTGCTTTTTCATACAAGAGCTTTCAGTGTGATTTCCCTTCGAACAGTATGAGCACTTCTTCATTTCACCTTTGTTTTTCTTCTTCTGGGTATTTTTCTTGGGACCTTGTTGATCCTCCGGAGACTACTTCTTGTCTCTTCTTTGATCAGGTGGATTTTTAGCTTTCTTTTTGCTTTTAGAATCCACCCTCGAATCTCCAGCAACCAGAGCTTGGTATTTGGAAGGTTTGATGGTGCCCATCATCACCAGCTTGTCTTGTTCTTGTGTGAGAGATTCCATGAAATCTGCAAGGCTAGGCATGTTCCAGGTTCGATTTGTGAGTTTTGTGGCATAGAAGGTCGAAAAAAGACTGAGTAGTCAGGTACTAGCTTTGAGAGGATAGCCAATATGAGCTGATCATCTTTCTTTTCGATACCACACTGCTTCAGCTACAAAACTAGTGCTTTGAACTTGGAGAAATATAGCTGCAGGGATTCAAAGCTACTGGGACTCAGAGAAATCAGCTCATTCTCGATCTGATGTCCCCTCATCTCATCTATCTTTCCAAAAATATCAGAATAATCAAACCCATAGTATTACCCACTTAGACATTAATTCATTTATTTTTTTCTTATTTTCTTAGTCCATGAGTCCCACCATGTGCAAATTGCTAATTGCCTATCCATAGAGGTCAAACTTGCCATATTTGACTCATGTAGCACTTGGGAAAGCCTTAGGAATCAAATCTACTTTATTCCTGGCCTCCTAGGCGCCCTTCTACTTTTTCTGCTTTATTGACTACTTTTTCAGTGTTTTAAGGCAGATAGGAAAGCAAGACTAGGTGAGGTGAACTTGTTTTCTTGCCCTTTCATCCTCCACTCTTTCCTCCATGCAAAAGAATGTATGAGCTGCCATTCCACCACTCATTATCTTTCCCATGCACCCTTTCCAATTCATGAGCCTCATGACAGATTTGGGATCAGCTTTTTACACCTATGGGGGATTTGCCTATTTTGGGTAAGCCTGCTTTATGCTAGTTTTGGATGCCTCCTTATGCATTAGAACTATTGATGTATTCTATATATTCAGTAATTGTATACTGAGTTAATATAATTTTGTGTTACAGCTCCATTTTCAGTCTCCATTGTTGACAATTTTGCATGATCAATTGTAATTTGTTGTGAGTGAAATTAATCTATTACTGGTCAAAATTCCTACATGGTATCAGAGCCATTGTAGGTTGTTACTCTCCTTCAAAAATTGTTTTGCAGGTTTGACATCAAGACTGGGAGCCTTCTACTGACAACCGAGATAAATTTTCTAAAGCTATGGATTCACAAAAAACTATCTTGACTCCCTTCAACTTTTTTGAATGGAAAGCAGAGATGGAGATCTTGTTGAGAGAAAAAGGCCTCTACAGGGTGACTATGGCTACAGAAGCAGAGCTCAATGCTGCTGCAGAGAATATCAAATGGCACAATTAGAGAGATGAGGCCTATGGCCTCCTATGTCTCAGTATTTCACGAGACCTCCTTTTCCATCTCGATGGATTAACTTCACCGGATCAAGTATGGGAGAAGATTTCTGATCTTTTTGGAAATACAGATGAGATGAGGGGACATCAAATCGAGAATGAGCTGATTTCTTTGAGTGCCAGTAGCTTTGAATCCCTGCAGCTATATTTCTCCAAGTTCAAAGCACTAGTTTTGCAGCTGAAGCAGTGTGGTATCAAAAAGAAAGATGATCAGCTCGTATTGGCCATCCTCTCAAAGCTAGGACCTGACTACTCAGTCTTTGTTTCAACCTTCTATGCCACAAAACTCACAGCTTGAACCTGGAAGATGCCTAGCCTTGCAGATTTCATGGAATCTCTCACACAAGAACAAGACAAGCTGGTGATGATGGGCACCATCAAACCTTCCAAAGACCAAGCTCTGGTTGCTAGAGATTCGAGGGTGGATTCTAAAAGCAAAAAGAAATCTAAAAATCCACCTGAGCAAAGAAGAGACAAGAAGCAGTCTCTGGAGGATCAACAAGGTCCCAAGAAAAATACCCAGAAGAAGAAAAACAAAGGTGAAATGAACAAGTGCTTATACTGTTCGAAGGGCAATCACACTGAAAGCTCTTGTATGAAAAAGCAGATTGATATGCTGATCAATCTCCTGGAGAATAATGGCATCTCCCTTCCAGAAAGCTCAAAGAAGAGAGAAGGAGGATCAAGTTCCGATGACAGAGAGAGAGTTCATGCTCTAGTTGCTGGCACATCAAGCTCACCCAGTTTTATCATAGATTCTGGAGCTTCAAGACACGTGGTTTTGACTAAGGAGGCCTTCTCCTCACTGGATATGTCGAAAGGACCATCTATTGTACTGGGAGATGACTCTCTCACTGAAAGTAAAGGAAAAGGAAGGATAGATCTTGATCATGGTAACTTCAACAATGTGTTGTATGTCCCTGGTCTCGCCTCCAACCTTCTATCAGTGTACCAGATGACCCACACTGGGTCTCCTAAGAAAGTCATATTCTCACCAGATGAAGTTGATATCACAGAAATCTCAAGTGGAAGAATCATTGAAAAAGGAGTAGCGAATCATGCTCAAAAGGTATACATGTTTTCACACTTCCTACCTTACTCAAACCCCTCTACTCTTCTTATCCATGCTAATGAAGCTAGAAAGCTATGGCATGAAAGATTTGGCCATTTAAATTACAAGTATTTGTCTGATCTTAGTGAGAAATATATGGTCATAGGGTTTCCCAAGATAAAATTTTCCAAACGAGTCTGCCAAGGCTGTATCCTAGGAAAACACCCAGAGCACAAATTTGAGAAAGCCAGCCATGAGAGAACCTCTGCACCCCTCGAGCTGATTCACAGTGATGTTTCTGGCCCATTCCCTCATATGTCCATGAGTTAGGCCAAATATGCATTGACCTTTATTGATGATTTCTCCAGGTATTGTTGGGTTCACTTCATGAAACACAAGTAAGAAGTTTTTGGCCTATTTAAATTCTTCAAGGCTTTGGTTGAAAACCAATGTGGAAGAAAACTCAAGGTACTCAGGTCTAACAATGGTGGTGAGTATGTCAAGACTGAGTTTATTAACTATTGTGCAGATGTAGGTATTCAGATGCAGCATTCTATCCCCTACACACCACAGCAAAATGGTGTTGCTGAGAGGAAGAACAGATCACTAAAGGAGATGGCAACATGCATGATGGAGGCCAAAAATTTGCCACCAAAGTACTGGGCTGAAGCTATCAACTGTGTAGCCTATATTCAGAATATGGTGCCTCACAAACAGTTGGATGGCATGACTCCCTTCAAAGCTTGGAGTGGGCACAAGCCAGCTGTGACCCATTTCAGGATTTTTGGCTCAAAGGCATGGGCTAGAATCCCGACAGAGAAGAGGAAGGATTTGCAGCCCCAAAGCCAAGAGTGTCTTTTTGTGGGATAATCTGAAGATTCAAAAGGGTACAAGTTGATAAATTTGAGCACAAACAAATCCTTCATCGAAAGGTGTGTTCAGTTTGAAGAAGAACCCCTTGCAGATGTGGAAATTGGTGAAGGCTCTTGACCACCTGAACCTCAAGAAGTAAGTAAAGAGTTTGTTGAACATGCTGATTCTGATTTGTCTGATGGAGATGAGTTTATTACAGACCCAAACAGCCCCACAAGGCCTAAATGGGCAGCCAAGACACTACATGCAGCAGGATAGTTAGCTGGGGATCCCAATGACCCAAGGAGGACTAGATCTCAATTTGAGAGTGGTATGTGCATGAAGGATCCTGAGTTTGCTGAAAAATGCTATTTGATGGTGGAGTCTGATCCTCAAACATATGAAGAAGCATTAGGAGATCCAAGATGGAAATCTTCCATGAATGAGGAGTTCAACTCGCTACAGAAGAGCAACACATGGGAGCTAGTGGATCTTCCTCCAGGGAGAAAACTAGTACAGTGTAAGTGGGTCTATAAGACCAAATTTGATGCTGGTGGTTCACCACTAAAGTACAAGGCTATATTGGTAGATAAAGGCTACTCATAGGTTCATGGCATCGATTACAATGAGACTTTTTCCCCAGTGGCAAAGATGGATTCAATCAGGATATCTCTAGCCATTGCAGCATCAAGGAAATGGGAGGTACATCATATGGATGTAAAATGTGCCTTTCTGAATGGTGATCTCACTGAGGAGATATATATGCAGAATCCCCAAGGTTTTTCTACTTACCATTCTCTTGTGTGCAGGTTGAGAAAGTCATTGTATGGGCTAAAGCAAGCCCCCAGGGCTTGGTATGCCAAGATAGATAGCTTCTTGCTATCTCTGAATTTTGTTCAGTGCAAATCAGATTCAAATGTCTATATGAAGGTAATTAATGGTTAATTAATGATCATTGTGTTATATTTTGATGACCTCCTCATTACAGGAAGCTCACAGGCTGAGATTGCTTCCCTAAAAGGAGCTATGAACCAATCCTTCTCCATGACAGATTTGGGGCTCTTAAGTCAATTTCTGGGGCTTGAGATTGCTCAAACCAAAGCTGGAATCAAGGTGCACCAGTCCAAATATGCCTTGGATTTGCTGATAAAATTTAGAATGCAAGATTGCAAAGCAAGCAAAACTCCTTTCCTTTCAGGAGTGAAGCTGGAGGAAGATGATTCTCCACCGATGGTAAACAACACTTTGTATAGACAGTTGATTGGATGTTTATTGTATTTGACAAATACTCGACCTGATATTTGTTATGCAGTCAGTGTTTCTTCTAGATTCATGGATCAGCCCCATGAGATCCATTGGAAAGCAGCCAAGAGGATCCTTAGCTTTGTTCAGGGAACAAGGACACATGGGATTTTCTATAAAGCCAATTCTGACCTTGAGTTAATTGGTTTTATTGACAGTGATTGGGAAGGTGATAGCATAGACAGGAAATCCACTTCAGGTTATGTGTTCATGCTTGCAGAAGGGCCAATCAGCTGGTCAAGCAAGAAACAGAGTTCCATTGCACTCTCATCTACAGAAGCTGAATACAGAGGGGTTGTCAATGCAACAACTTAGTGTTTATGGTTGCAGGGTTTACTTGGAGAGTGTGGTTTTGAACCTGAGTACTCAACTACCATCTACTATGATAACCAAAGTACCATTCGAATATGCAAAGATCCAGTTCAGAAGCAGAGAACCAGACACATTGAGATTCACATGCACTACATCAGAGAGCTTGTGCATGATGGCACCATTCACCTACTCTTCTGTTCATCTTCAGAACAAGTAGCTGATATCTTCACCAAATCATTTTGTGAGAAGAACTTCAGCAATATCAAATCACTGTTGGAGATTTCTGATCATGCTGTCAAAGCATGAATGGAGACAAGATTCTACAATTTTGTTTTACAGTCCATGTTTAAGGGAGGATTTTCCCAAGTTGGTTTTTCCTCTTTCCTTGGTTCATATGGACTTGTAGTATGTAAAAGGGTGACTAAGCCTTGTTGCTAGGCCCTATATTTTGATTTATTACTCATAAAATCATGCTTAAGGGGGGGTGTTAGAATAATCAAACCCATAGTATTACCCACTTAGACATTAATTCATTTATTTTTGTCTTATTTGCCTAGTCCATGAGTCCCACCATGTGCAAGTTGCTAATTTCCTATCCATAGAGGTCAAACTTGTCATCTTTGACTCATGTAGTGCTTGGGAAAGCCTTAGGAATCAAATCTGCTTTATTCCTGGCCTCCTAGGTGCCCTTCTGCTTTTTCAGTGTTTTAAGGCACATAGGAAAGCAAGACTAGGTGAGGTGAACTTGTTTTCTTGCCCTTTAATCCTCCACTCTTTCCTCCATGCAAAAGCATGTATGAGCTACCATTCCACCACTCATTAGCTTTCCCATGCATCCTTTCCAATTTGTGAGCCTCATGACAGATTTGGGATCAGCTTTTTACACCTATGGGGGATTTGCCTATTTTGGGTAAGCCTGCTTTATGCTAGTTTTGGATGCCTCCTTATGCATTCGACCTATTGATGTATTCTATATATTCAAAAACCTATGTTATTACAGGGTTGGCTATTGTACACTGAGTTAATATAATTTTGTGTTACAACTCCATTTTCAGTCTCCATTGTTGACAATTTTGCATGATCAATTGTAATTTGTTGTGAGTGAAATTAATCTATTACTGGTCAGAATTTCTACAGATGCACTATTTTCTAGGCATGGAGGTGTGGAAAAGGGAAGTATGCAGTAGAGATCCTGAATAGGTTCAGAATGATGGACTGCATGACCACACCTATGGCATCGAACTTGAAGCTATTGAGTGATGCTTCATCAGAGACGGTTGATGCTACGATGTATTGTCAGATGATTGGGTCATTGATGTACCTGACGAACATGAGACCAGACATTTTCTTTGCTGTGAACACCTTGAGCCAGTACCTAACAGATCCGAGAAGTGTTCACTTGATTGCTGCAAAGCATATTCTGAGGTACCTGAAGGGTACAATTGATTATGGGCTCAAGTACGTTGTGAATCAAAAGATTAACCTAGAGGGTTATGTTGATTCATATTGGGCAGGCTATGCCATTGACAGGAAGAGTACTTCAGGATATTTCTTTAGTATGGGATCAGGTGTGATCTCTTGGTTTAGCAGGAAGCAATCCTGTGTGGCATTGAGTACTGCTGAAGCAGAGTATGTCGCAGCTTGTTCAGCTAGTTGTGAGGCAGTATGGCTGCAGAAGCTACTATCTAATATATTTGATCTCCAGTTGGATGCTACTTGTATACATTGTGACAACTAGAGTTGCATGAAGTTGTCAGAGAATCCAGTGTTCCATGATAATTCGAAGCATATCGAGATCAAGTATCACTATATTAGGGATATGGTGCAAAGAGGATCAGTGAAGCTCCACTATGTTGCGACGGAGGAACATATAGATGATGTATTGATGAATCCATTGGCTAGGATGAAGTTTGAGTACTTTAGAGAGAGACTTTGTGTTCTCCAGATCGAGGTTCCCTCCAAGAGAAACTGATGATACCCATAGCCATTCTGACATGGTGAGAGGATTGGTTCCTTCCATGGTTAGATGTAAGGGCTGAGCCATTCTGTCATGGTGAGAGGATTGGTTCCTTCCATGGTCAGATGTAAGGGCTGAGCCATTTTGTCATGGTGAGAGGATTTGGTTCCTTTCATGTCAAATATTAGTGTTGACTGCCATTCTAGGAATGGAGGCACCTGGTCAGTTACCAGGAACATTCATTCCGGGACTGAGAGAGCCATTCTGACATGGTGAGAGGATTGGTTCCTTCCATGGTCAGATGTAAGGGCTGAACCATTATGTTCATGGATAAAGAATTTATTTCCTTCCATGTCAGATGTGAGTGTTGGCCATTCCGATGAGCAGGTCGAATGTAAGTCCAACTGCCACTCTCAGGGAGAGTGGAGGCACCTGGTCCATTATCAGGTAGCTCAGTCAGGGACTGGGGGCCATTCTGATGAGGGTGTAGGATTCATTTCCTACCAGATCAGATGTGAGTGCATGCCATTCTGTCAAGTAGGATAGATGTAAGGGAAACTGCCACTCTCAGGGAGAGTGGAGGCACCTGGTCCATCACCAGGTATCTCATTCAGGGACTGGGGGCCATTCTGATGAGTGTGTAGGATTCAGTTCCTACCAGGTTAGATGTGAGTGCAATCCCTTCCATCACTATGATAGGATGTGTTCTTGTCTGGATGGATGTAAGTGCAGATCCATTTCACAAATCGTAGTTGATGTGCCTACCATGCTGGTGAATGTGAGAGCTAGGCCTTTCTAATGTGATTGTAGTTTACTACATGATCAAATGTGAGTAGTGGGTGTGCCTTTCTGATGAGTAGGTCAGATATAAGTGCTGGGTGAAGACCTACCTGGTGGCTAGGCCTACAACCAGCATGAAAAAGGGCTGGCTCTGTAGAACTTCCTATGATGAGATAGTACACACATGATGATGACCAGAGATTATCCAGATCGAGCTATGATCTAGATCCAGTTATGATGACTCTGAGAGATCCAGATCGAGTGATGATGCAGATCTAGTAGTGATGATTCAGATTGAGAGATGATCCAGATCCTGATCCAGATCGAGTGATGATCTAGATCTAGTCCAGTGATGTTGATCCAGATCAAGAGATGATCTAGATCTAGTGATGATGTTCCATGATGATCTAGATCAGGAGATGATCTAGATTCAATGATGATGATTCAAATCAAGTGATGATCTAGATTCAATAATGATGTTCTAGATTGAGTATGATCTAGTGACGGTGTTCCAAATCGAGTATGATCCAGTGATGAAGTTCCAGATCGAGTATGATCCAGTGACGATGATCTAAATCAAGTGATGATTCAGATCCAGATGAATATGACTTGAATATGACGAGGACTTGACGATGACCAAGATGATACAGAGAAGAAGACTTGTGCTAATAAATTGTGTCGAGAGAATACCTTCCTAGTTAAGAGGTAGTGTTGATGTAATTGTAACTTTGGAATGTATTCACTTGTATTTCTTATCTATTGTAACCCGATGTTTATTCTGGGATGTATTTTAGTCATGTCATGCCCCGATGTTCTGATTGGGAAGTTTCTATAATGAGAAAGTCATGTCCATTCATTGTGGGTAACGCTCCTATTGATCAAGGGTTAAAGTCCCCACAGTTGTGGGGCCCTTGAATTATTAGACTATCCTAGTCAATTTGTCCCTATGTGAGTAATTTTAAGTTGGGGCAATAGTCCCCACCATTGTGTTACCCTCCTATTGGTCAGAGGAGGCAAAGACCCCACAAGTGGTGGGGCACTAGGGTTATTAGACACTCCTAGAGATGTCGGCTCTAGTAAGTAATTGTTAAGTGAGGCCAACATGTTGGAGTGCACTTTAAGTGAACGGAAGAATATAAATAGAGAGTGAGAGCCTCTCTATTTATCACTTGCAACATACATCACTCACTCACTCAAGTGTGGCGCATTAGTGAGGAAGGAAATACATTGGGACTAGATAAGAAGAAGACTACTGCTGTCGGGAGTGCATCTTACTGTTTTGGGCTTTTACTGTTTTGGTGCTGATTCTATCTCTGAGGAAGTTGCGAGGTTTTCTCCTTTATGGTTTCCCCGAGGAAAACTCTTTGTGTCTCTTGTCTCTTGTGATGTGCTTATGTTTTATTGATGTGCTTGTTATTCTCTTAGTGAAAAGATCCTAAGATGATAATGCTAGCTTATATGATGAAAAACTAACACTTCGTGCATGTGGGCTCTAGAAGTTTTGGTGTCTTGGTGGCTTAAGAGCCAAACCAAGACTATTGTATATGCTAGTAGACTACTGGGATCCTGAATCAGAGTCTTTCCAAATCGATGGGATGTCCCTCACTATAGAAGTGGAGGACATATACTTTATTACTAGACTTTCCCGACGAGGGTAAGTGGTGAACTTATGATCTCATGGGCCCGAAGGTGGCCTCACCATAGATGAGTACATCACAGTGTATTGTTATCTGGAGATGGAGAAGGTCAGGAGTCAGATTCCAACTAACTCCATACAAGTGCTAGGCCTAAAGGCCATACTACTGACACTGGGTAGGATAGCAGGGCTAGCCTCACTCCACCAGGCCTCACGGCCTCTGATGTTCTATGCAGTGGAGTGCATGAGACCCACGGTGTACGATTGGAGGACTGCACCACTGGGCAACATGAAACACCATCTCAGTGAGTGGAAGATGGGTAGAGTACAAAAATTTGGTTTCAGTAGCATACTGAGCATGTTTTTCTTTGAGCGTGTTCTAGGTTTGATCCCTAAAGTTGACGTTCCTCTTCATGGGGTTTGAGATCTAGCCCAACAACGTTGGGAAGATACAATGCATAGACTGGGTGGAGGTAGGGTATCCAACCCCTATCCAATTGATTTCTTTCCATGGTGGTGAAGGCATATAGTTGCCATCGATGATTACCCCTATGTATGGATAGATTTTTGGGGAGACCCCAACATGCCATTACCACCAAGATCAGCATACGGTGACATTGGTAACGAATCCCAACCCTCTTTTTAAGATTTTTGAGTTATTTAATTTTTGTGTGTTTTTTGATATATGGAATAAAAAAGACATGTTTTTGTGTGACAACACATAGTGACATCCTATCATATGTATGCAGATGTAGGACCACGACAGTTTAAAGGCTTCCCTCATCATAGATAGAGGGGAAGAGGAGATGACAATACAGTTGTGGATGCGGAGCGGATGCTTCAAAGCATTCATACCAACTTCATGTTGCTGACACATAGGGTACCCATGGCGCAGGTCGAGGACCTGCCTGAGGCCATGTAGTTTCAGGTGGTGGGTGTGCCACGAGCATGGGTGTAGTTGTTTAGACAACTAGCTAGAGCCGTGGTGACATTCCATGATTAGAACCCCCCTCCTCCTCCCTAGGCTTAGATACCTGGGAGTGATACATTTTGTACTACCGTGTATTTATATTTTGGTGGCTCGAAAGCCCCATTTTTGTATTATGACAACATGTATTATCACATTTTGGATGTCTAATGAAAAACTTTTATGATGATCGATTTATTTATTTACATGTGTAAAAATGTATGTTTGTGATGAGCTTACAATCTATGAAACAAATGCCAATCTAACACATAGTTAGCATATGATTCAGCAACTTGACTATAAATTCTTGGAACATGTATGTACATTATGTTGTTAAATTGTTGTTCTAACAATCTCACACGTAAGAATCTCCGTAATAATGTTGGATCTCTAATATGATACAAGCCATTAAGCTATGACACTACTAACTCCGAATCAAGACATACCTCAAGAGATAGAACACCATATGAAATGGCATCCTGTAGAAGCTCAATAACGGCACTATATTCAGCAACATTGTTTGAAGAAGGTCGTAAACATACGCCTCTTGAAGACAATACCTGACCCATAGGAGTATAAATCACCCAAGCAGCATAGGTTGAGTGTTGAGTGTGACGGCTTGCACCATCCACAAATCCTATATAGATGGAAGACTTCATTGATATCTTCCATAAGAAATGGAAGTTAATCAACAAACCCGATCACCATAATAAAAAATTAACTATACAAAATGCTATACAATAATATACAATAGTCAGCCCTAGCTGAAAATCATGCATAGTACTTTTAAAGATAGATCCCATTTCTAGGCTCTGCCAAGGCCATCCCTTCATAATATACTAGCTCATAAGTGCCCTTCCCTAACACATGTTTAACCATGTAAGGACCATGCCACATGGGGTTGAATTTTCCTACCCCCAAGGGTTCTTTAGCTTGATCCCACAAAAGGACCAAATCTCCCTCACTAAACTTCCTTGGATGGATACATTTATCATACTAGACCTTAACGCGACACTTATTCACTTCTAGAGCCACTAAAGCATCTCGACGCTGCTCATCAAGCTGCTCTAAATGGACCAAACGTTCCTCCAATGAGGAAGTATCCAGTAAGAGCTCTATGGATAGCTTCAAAGAAGGGATCTCACACTCAACTGGTAATACAGACTCCACTCCATGTACAAGCTGATATGGGGAAAAATTGGTGGTAGTCTTAATTGCGATCCTATAAGCCCACAAAGCAGGATATAACATGATATGCCAATTAGTCTTGCTTTGTGTGATGGTTCGTTTGAGAATTGACTTGAGTGATTTGTTCACAAATTCAACCTGTCCATTCACTTGAGGGTAATAAGAAGAAGAATGCTTTTGCTTATACCCTAACTTCAAGTCCAACTCTTCCATTATCCAATTCTGAAAGTGCCTACTATGGTCAGTGACAAGCTCTTTCAAAATATCGAACCGAGTAATAATCTAGTTGAATATGAAGTGAGTGACTGTCTCACCATTGGATTTAATTGTGAGCATAGCCTTAGCCCATTTCATGAAGTAATCAACAACCACGATAATATGATGATGCCCCCCAGCTAAATCTAGGTTGCAATCCATGAAATAGAGTCCCCACTTAGTGAAGAGACTAGTAGTGATAATTGGATGTAACGGGGTAAGATGTGAGTGCATATTACGTGTGAACACCTGGCAAGGGTGGTACTTCTTGAATGCATTGACATAATCTTTAAAGATCAACAGCTAGAAATAACCCACTCTTAAGATTTTTTGGGCTGTAAAAAGCCTAGATAAATGACCACCACAGGCCCCTGTGTGGCAATCATTCAGCGCAAGCTCAACCTCCTCATGAGTTAAACAAGGACGTGAAATGGAATCTACCCCATGGCGGTACAATGTGTTATCCACTATGAGGTAACTCTTGGATACGTGATGTAATCATCATCGTTCATTCCATGAAAGGTGAGTAGGGACCTTCAATGTTTGTAAATATATGATAATATCTCCATACCATGGATCCAAAGTTGAAATTAAGAAGATGTGCTCATCGACAAATGTATCTTCACAAGATTCCTCCTCTTCCTTGCTCAGCAGATCAGATATAAGCTCCACAAAAATCAACAATTTCTTCGATTTTGCCGAAACAAACTCAAGATCAAATTCTTGCAAGATGACAATACACTTATTATAATTCCCCTCTATCATCCTTCTAGTGAGGATGAACTAAAATGGGTTGACATGGGAAACCACCAAGGTCTGGCGAAGGATAATATAGTGTCTCAATCTTTGAATCGCATGAACAGTAGCTAAGGCAAGCTTCTCCACATGGGAGCAACGAATCTCCACATCTATAAGGTTTCAGCTCAGATAATATATGACATGCACTTGGAGCTCCTCATCCTCTTCAACCAAAAACATACCAATCATCTCCATGGATGCGGCCACGTAAAGTAGAAATTCACAGCTATAGTTGGGAGGACTAATCACCGGGGCCAATGCTAAGGATCGCTTAAGCACATCAAAAGACTCTTGGGCTTGCCCATCCCAGCAAAAGGTAGTGTCCTTCTTCAAAATATGCATAAATCCTCTAGTCAAATTGGAAAAATTCACGATGATTCTCTGTAAGAAGTTTGCCATGCCTTGCAAACATTGAAGATGTCTAATGTTTCTCGAGGGAGACAATTGAAGTATTGCCTCAACCTTCAAAGGGTTGACTCTTATACCCTCCTTGGAGATAATGAACCCTAATAAGTGACCAGACTTCACACAAAATATGCACTTATGAGGATTTAACTTGACCAAATAATGGCAGCACCTTTTGAACACTAATCTCAAATGGTAGGAATGGCACATCCTTTGACGAGAATGAGTAGCAAGATCATCCAAAAAGGCTTCAATAATCGACTTGAGATCATGGAAGATCAAGGTCATAGTCCGCTGAAAAGTGGCTCTGACATTTTCAAGGTCAAAAGGCATCTTCCGATATGCAAAGGTACCCCAAGGAAAAATAAAGGCAGTATTATGTTGGTCCTCAGGTTTGATCTGTATTTGATTGTATCTAGGAAATTCGTTCATAAAGGAAAATACATCACTTCCCACACACTCATCCAAACTATGATCAATAAATGGTGTGGGAAAATTATCTTTAGGACAGGCATGATTCAAGTCATGGAAATCAGTGCATATGTGGATCATTCCCTGCTTCTTATCAACAAGAATGGGGTTTGAAACCCACTCCATTAAGGGAACGGGACATATAAAACTGACATTCAACAGTTTTTCTATCTCAGCCTTAATCACGGGTGCTTTTCTAGGATTCACCGCATGCAAGCGTTGTCGATTAGGCTTAGCATTGGGATAAGTTTTAATTTCATGCTTAACAATGCGAGGGTTGATACCTGGCATTTCTTCGTCTAACCAAGCAAATACATCACGAAATTATTTGAACAGCTCTGTATACTCTTGAATCTTGGCATGGGAACATTCTGCCCCAATATAGACATTCTTGATCTTTCCAAGATTGTGAGAGATATTGATAGGGATGGTCGAAGATATATTCTCCATGTTTCCATCAGCCATCAAACCAAGAGAGCTTAACGGAACCATGGGACTACCAATTCTCTCACTAATAATCTCCCTAAAGTATTCACACTCCAAACGGTCAAGCTCGAGAAGAAAATAAGATCTATGATGCAACTCTTCCCAAGGTGGCTCAACCCCAGAGATAGCCTCATTAATAGCCTCATCTGATGAAAAAACCACTATCAAGGCAGTCGTGTGTGTAAGAAGACTGAATTGCCCATGCAGGCAATACATATGGGTCCTCCTCCTCTGTCCACGAAGAGGAAGGACTAGGGTCTGCAACATATCTAATATTAGCTTGATATTCTATCATACTTAAAGGAAATGGAACATCCTTGTTAGAAAACAGGACCGCGGAGCAATAACAGATATACAGTTAAATTAATAAACAAGATGCAAAAGACATTAAAACATTACAGAGAGACATAGATATAATGTGGTTCACCCAAACGATGGGCTACGTCCACAAAGAAATTTTCCAGTCCTTTTATTACAGTCCAAAAAGATGAAGGGATACATCATGTAGCAAAACCGTTGCACTTCCTCTTCACACTCTCACAGTCTCTCTTTCAGTACAATACAATACCATATCTAGTCGATTTACAATGCTCTCTTTTATAGGGGAAATACCATGGGAAAAATTCTAGGGTTAACCCAATACCATGGGTCCGCAATACTATTCGCCAACACACATCCCAAAAAAAAATTTCGGGGGCTCCGCCCCCGAACCCCCATGGCTCGAAGGCACCTCCCCTGAATCCCCTTTTTTGGGGCGCTGCCCCAAACCCCAAGGTAAGGGGAACGAGTGTACAGTACTTGTGGGTTACAATCACAACTGAATAATATCTCTATATTTTGAAGATTAGGCTCCACAACCAACAATCTCCCACTTTGAGACTAATCACAACAATCTCCCACTTTGAGACTAATCACAACAACTCCACCGCTACTACACTTGCTGGACCTTCAAATTGGCAATTTTTTTCTTTTCACCTTCATGCTTTAAGGCCAATAGAAACCGAGTATGAACTCAATTTCCCTCTGGTTACGCCCTTTGTTAACATGTCTGTAGGATTCTGGCTAGTGTGAATCTTTTCTAGTTTGAACAGTTCTTCATCTAGAACAGATCTTATGAAGTGGTACTTGAGTTCTATATGTTTAGTCCTTGAATAAAAAACTGAGTTCATTGCAAGATGAATGGCACTCTGGCTATCATTGTATAGCCTACTATTCTCCTGTTTCTTACCCAATTCTTCCATGAACCTCTGCAACCAAATCATCTCCTTACTAGCCTCTGTAGCAGCAACATACTATGCTTCTATTGTTGAAAGTGCAACAACCTGTTATAGTTTTGAAATCCAACTTACTGTTGTTCCACCTACAGTGAACACATACTCTGTGGTGCTCCTCCTGCTGTCTTTATCACCAGCCATGTCTGCATCAACATATCTCTGTAGAACAGTGTCTGAACCTCCAAAACATAATGCATGAGAAGTGGTACCTCTCAAATACCTGAGAATCCATTGTACTACTTTCCAATGCTCTTTACCTGGATTATTCATATACCTTCTCACAACTCCCACTGCATGTGCAATATCCGGTCTTGTGCACACCATGGCATATAGCAAGCTCCCAACTGTTGATGAATAGGGAATATTGGACATGTAATCTATCTCTTCCTGTGTCTCTGGACACATATGCTTGCTTAGTTTTAAATGGCTTGCCAAAGGTGTACTGACTGGTTTTACATTCTACATTATAAACCTCTGCAATACCTTTTCTATGTACTCACCTTGAGACAATCTCAATTTGCGATTTTTCCTATCTCTTGTTATTCTCATACCAAGGATTTTCTTTGCAGCACCCAAATCCTTCATCACAAATGATTTAGATAGTTTTCTTTTGAGAACATTTATATCTTGCATGTTAGACCCTGCAACAAGCATGTCATTCACATACAATAACAAGATAAGATATATTCCATTATCTAGCCTCTAGAAATAAACACAGTGGTCAGAATGACATCTATCATAACATTGTTCTATCATAAACTCATCAAATTTTAAATACCACTTCCTTGGAGCTTGCTTCAGGCCGTACAAGCTCTTCTTCAACCTGCAAACCATATTATCCTTCCCTTTGACCTCATACCCTTGTGGCTGCTGCATATAAATATCTTCCTCCAAATCCCCAAGGAGAAAGGCCATTTTTACATCTTATTGTTCAAGATGCAAATGTTCTACTGCCACTAGACTTAAAATAGTTCTAATTGAATTCATTTTAACAAAACGAGAAAATATTTCATCAAAGTCTATACCTTTCTTTTATGCAAACCCCTTTACAAAAAATCTAGCCTTGTACCGCTTCTTTCCTCCATCTTCTTCCTTCAACCTGTAAACCCATTTATTCTGCAATACCCTTTTTTCTACAGGCAACTTAACCAAATCCCAAGTCTAGTTTCTTACCAATGAGTCCATCTCCTCATCCATGCCTTGCTCCCACTTCTTTCTAGTTTCTACCTGCATTACTTCTTCAAAACATTCTGGCTCACCAGAATTAGTCATCAATAAATAATACAATGAAGGAGAGAATCGTTCAGGGGGTCTACTTAACCTGGTAGACTTTCTTACAGTTGCAGGAGTTTCAGGTACCTGCTGCTGCTCTTGATTTTATGGTGCTTTTGGAACTTCATTTTCTTTGATTTCATCAAGCACTGTGTACTCTGTGTTTTCCTTTTCTTCTTTATTTCCCTACAACCGATCTTTGTACATGACCTTTTCATTGAATACTACATCTCTACTCCTAATGATTTTGAGATTTTTAAGATCCCATAAGCGATAACAAAAATCATCAACCCCGTATCCAATAAAGGTACATTACTTGGATTTAGCCTCAAGCTTTGTTCTATCATCTTTATCAATATGGAAAAATGCTTCACAACCAAAAGTTCTCAGAAATGAGTATTTTACCTGTTTACCTATCCATGCCTCCTCTAGAATTCCGCCATCCAAAGCACTTAAAGGCCTTCTGTTTATTAAATAAACATCAGTGTTTACAGCTTCAGCCCAAAACTGTAAGGGAAACCCTGCATGAAATCTCATACCCCTTGCACTCTCCATGATCATTCTGTTCATCCTTTTTGACACACCATTTTCTTAGGGTGTTCTAGGGACTATCTTCTCTCTGCGAATCCCATTGTGTGAACAGTAACTATCAAACTCCTTGCTGCAGTGCTCGCCTCCATTATCAAATCTGAGACATTTCAACCTTTTTCCTGTCTCATTCTCAGCCAAAGCTTTGCACTTCCTAAAAGTATCAAACACATCAAATTTATATCTAATGCAACAAACCCAAGTTTTTCTAGTTGCATCATCAATAAAAGTAACATAATAATGAGAGCCACCAAGAGATTGTACCTGAGATGGTCCCCATACATCTCTATGGACAAGCTCTAACTTTTCACTCTTCTTTTGTTTCCCAACCCTGAGAAATATAACTCTCTTCTGTTTTCCATAAACATGGTTCTCACAAAATTCCAAACTTACCTGCTTCAGATCTAGAAGTAATTTCCTTGAGTGGAGAATCTGCATCCCCTTCTCACTCATGTGGCCAAGCCTATGATGCCACAACGCTACACCTGTTTCTATGGAAGCTACAGAAATAGAATAATTAGTATTATGAGGACATAAATATAATGTACCTATCCTATCTCCTTTTGCAATTACCATTGATCCTTTAGTGCCCTTCCACCACATTTTTCCAAATGTAGACAAACAGCCGCCATCTCCCAACTTCCCTATTGAGATCAGATTTCTTTTCATAGTAGGAATGTGCCTTACATCCTTTAGCAACCAGTCATTTCCATTATTTAGCTTAATCCGTACCTTACCCTTTCCAACAATTTTACATGGTTCATCATCCCCCAATAACACATGCCCAAAATCACCTTGAACATAATCATAAAAGAATTTCATATGGGGTGTAGCATGACATGAAGCCCCTGAATTTACTACCCAATAATCACTAGTATTATCTAATGCAAGAATCAAAGCATCTTGTAACACATCACCTGCTACATTAGCTTCTTGGGTAGTCTCTTGCTGCCTCTCACCTTTCTTCTTTGGTGCTCTACAGTCTTTCTTTAGATGTCCTTTCTTACCACAGTTCTAGCACTCTATTTTTCCAAATCTAGACTTGGATCTTCTGCTTTTAGACTTGCCGCGATTTCTTGGGCTCCTTCCTCTCTCGTTTTGTCTCCCTATGCCATCCATGGTCAACGCATTACCTGATGTCTCACCTATTCTTTTCCATCGTATTTCCTCACTAAGAATAACACTAACAACATCATCAAACTTAAGAGTGTTTGAACTAGGGACAGAGTTACTTACAGCCATGACCAAGCTATTCCAGCTTTTTGGCAATGAGCACAAGATTAGAAGAGCCCTAACCTCATCATCAAAGTTCACTTTTACAGAACTTAACTGATTGGTAAGTGTATTAACTCATTTAAATGGTTAGCAACAAATCCACCTTCCGACATCTTCATATTAAATAAACGCTTCATTAAAAATACCTTATTAGAAGCCAAGGGTTTTTCGTAGAGCTTACTCAATGCGCTCATCACACCCTCTATTGTTTTTTCTTTCGAAATATTGAATACCACCGATGAAGTCAGGAACATCCGCATTGTTCCTAGTTGTGGAAATTGAACCCAGGTGTTAGAACAATTACACTCACAACAATTGCCAATTACACATGCAAATTACTCACAAAAGAGACTGAATATGGAGAAGAACACTAATATGTATTGAATAAGTGTAAAATAGCCAACCCTGTGAATTCATAGGCTTCCACAATAAATAATTACAAGAGATATTTGAATGCATAAGGATGCCAATCGAATTTAGTCAAAAGCAGGCTTACTAAATCTAAGCAAATCCCCCATAGGTGCATAAAGCAGTTTCCAAAGCTGTCTAGGAGCTCACGAATTAAAAAAATCAATTAAGCAAGCTAATAGGTGGTGGAAGGACAACCCATACATGATTTTCATAGGATAAAATAGTGGAGGATGTTGAGGACAAAAAACAAGTTAACTTCACCTAGTCAAACTTTCCCAATTGCCTTAAAACTCAGAAAAAGCAGGCAATAAAGCGGAAAAAGCAGACATGTGCTAGGGAGGCTAGGAATAAATCATATTTGATTCCAATAGGTTTCCCAAGCACTCCATGACTCAAATTTAGTAATTTTGACCGCTATGGATGTGTGGAGGACAACTTGCATAAGGTGGAATATGGAAACTAGGCAAATAAGACAAAAATTGGATTAATTAATGTCTAAGGTAGCTAACTATGCATTGATTATTCTAACACCCCCCCTTAAGCCTGAATTATGAGTAAAATATTAGAAAATTATAGGGCCTAGCAACAACTCTTAGTCACCCTTTACATACTGCATGTCCATTTAACCAAGGAAAGAGGCAAAACCCCAGTGGGAAAAATCCTCCCTTAAACATGGACTGTAAAAAAAATTTGGAAATATTGTCATCACTCATGCTTCACAACATGATCAGCAATCCCCAGCAGTGATTTGAGATTGCTGAATGTCTTCTCACAAAAAACTTTGGTGAAGATATTTGCTACTTGTTCTGAAGATGAACAGAAGAGTAGGTGAATGGTGCCATCATGCACAAGCTGTCTGATGTAGTGCGTACGGATCTCAATGTGTTTGGTTCTCTGCTTTTGGACTGGATCATTGCAGATTTGAATAGTACTCTGATTATCATAGTAGATAGTAGTTGAGTATTATGATTCGAAACCACACTCTCCAAGTAACCCCTGCAACCATAAACATTGAGTTGCTGCATTTACAACTCCTCTGTACTCTGCTTCTATAGATGAGAGTGCAATGGCACTCTTTTTCTTGATTGACCAGCTGATTGGCCCTTCTGCAAGCATGAACACATATCCTGATGTTGACTTTTGATATATTCTATCACATGCCCAATCACTGTCAGTAAACCCAATCAAATCAAGATCAGATTTATCTTTATAGAAGATCCCATGAGTCCTCATTCCCTGAACAAAGTTAAGGATCCTTTTGGCTGCTCTCCAATGGATCTCATGAGACTGATCCATGTATATTGAAGCCACACTTACTGCATAAGAAATATCAGTTCTAGTATGTGTAATATACAACAAACATCCAATCAATTTCCTATACAGTGTATTGTTTACCATAGGTGATGAATCAGCTTCTTCAAGCTTCACTCCTGAAAGGAAAGGAGTCTTGCTTGGCTTGCAATCCTTCATTTTTAATTTGTTCAAAAAATCCAAGGCATAATTGGATTGATGTACTTTTATTCCTTCTTTGGTTTGATCAATCTCGAGCCCCAAGAATTTGCTCAACAAGCCCAAATCTGTCATTGAGAAGGCTTGGTTCATTGCATCCTTCAACGAAGCAATTTCATCCTTTGAGCTTCCTGTAATGAGAAGGTCATCAACATACAAAAAAATGATCATTAATGAACCATGAATCAGCTTCAAATAGACATTTGGATCTTATTTGCATCGAACAAATTTCAGTGATAGTAGAAAGCTATCAATCTTGGCATACCAAGCCCTGGGGGCTTGCTTAAGCCCATACAATGACTTCTTTATCCTGCACACAAGATATGGGTTAGTAGAAAATCCTTGAGGCTGCTACATGTATATCTCTTCAATGAGATATCCATTTAGGAAAGCACACTTCACATCCATGTGGTGCACCTCCCACTGCTTTGAAGCTGCAATGGCTAAAGCTAGCCTGATGGAGTCCATCTTTGCCACTGGTTCAAAAGTCTCATTGTAGTCTATGCCATGTACCTATGAGTATCCCTTGGATACCAATATGGCCTTGTACTTCATAGGTGAACCATCAGCAGCAAATTTGGTTTTGTACACCCACTTACATTGAACTAGCTTCCTCCCTAGGGGAAGATCAACCAGCTCCCAAGTGTTGCTCTTCTGGAGTGAGATGAACTCTTCTTCCATGGATGTTTTCCATATTGGATATTTTTCTGCATCTTCATGTGTCTATGGATCTGATGCAATCATCAGATAGCATTTCTCTGCAAACATAGGATCTTTCATGCACAGAGCACTCTCAAACTGAGATCTAGTCCTCCTAGGATCATTAGGATTTCCAGCTAGTTCTCCCGCTGCATGAATGGTCTTGGCTTCCCATTTTGGTCTTGTAGGATTGTTAGGATATGAAATCAAATCATCAATATTATACATATCAGAATCAGCATTTTCAACTATCTATTCACTTACATTCAGAGGTTCTGGTGGTGAAGGGGATTCTCCAACTTCCACTACTGCTAGGGGCTCTTCTTGAAACTGAACACACCTTTAAATGAAGGATTTTTTTGTGCTCAAATTGATCATCTTGTACCCTTTTGAATATTCAGAGTACCCAACAAATAGACACTCTTGTATTTGGGGCTAAAAAGCCTTCCTCTTTTCTGTTGGAATTCTAGCCCAAGCCCTTGAGCCAAAAATCCTGAAATGGGTCACATCTGGCTTGTGCCCACTCCATGCTTCAAAAGGAGTCATACCATCAAGCTGTTTACAAGGAACCCTATTCTGGATATAGGCTGCACAATTTATAGCTTCGTCCCAAAACTTTGGTGGCAAAGTCTTAGCCTCCATCATGCAGGTTGCCATCTCTTTCAGTGATTTGTTCTTCCTCTCAGCAACACCATTTTGCTGTGGCGTGTAAGGGATAGAATACTGCATCTGAATGCCTACATCTGTACAATATTGAATAAATTCAGATTGACATACTCACCACCATTTTCAGATCTGAGGACCTTGAGTTTCCTCCCAGACTGGTTTTCAACCAAAGCCTTAAATACTTTGAAGAGGCCAAAAACTTCAGACTTGTGTTTTAGGAAGTAAACCTAGCAGTACCTGGAAAAGTCATCTATGAATGTCAATGCATATTTGGACTGAATCATTGACATATGAGGAAATGGGCCAGCAACATCACTGTGGATCAACTCAAGAGGTGCATAGGTTCTCTCATGACTAGCCCTCTCAAATTTATGCTCTAGGTGTTTTCCTAGGATGCAACCTTGACAGACTCCTTTGGAAAACTTAATCTTTGTTAACCCTACGACCATTTGTTTTTCACTAAGATCAGAAAGATACTTGTAATTTAGGTGGCCAAATATTTCATGCCTAAGCTTGCTTGCCTCATTAGCATGAATCAAAAGAGCAGAGGGGCTTGAGTAGGGTAGGAAGTGTGAGAACATGTATACCTTCGAAGTGTGATTTGCAACTCCTTTTGCAATGACTTTACCACTTCAGATCTCTGTGATCTCAAATTCATCAGGGGAGAATATGACCTTCTTTGGAGACCCTGTGTGGGTCATCTGATACATTGATAAAAGGTTAGAGGCAAGACCTAGAACATACAATACATTACTGAACTTACCATGGTCAAGATCAATCCTCCCTTTGCCCAAAATTTCAGTGAGAGAGTCATCTCCCAGTACTATTGGTGGACCTTTCAACATGTCAAGTGAGGTGAATGCCTCCTTGGTTGAAACCATATGTCTTGAAGCTCTAGAATCAATGATGAAACTAGGTGAGCTTGATGTCCTAGCAACCAATGCATGAACTCTCTCTCTGTCTTCTGAATTTGATCCTCCTTCCCTCTTCTTTGAGCTGTCTGGAAGGGAGATGCCATTCATCTCGAGGAGTTGGGTCAACATGTCAATTTGATTCTTCATACAAGATCTTTTAGAATGATTTCCCTTACTGCAGTATGCGCACTTGCTCATTTCTCCTTTGCTCTTCTTGTTCTGGGGGTTCTTCTTGGAACCTTGAGGCTCCTTTGGAAACTTTTTCTTGTCTCTATTTTGCTCAGGTGGCCTTTTAGCTTTCTTCTTTATTTTTGAATCCACCCTCGAATATCCAACAACCAGAGCTTGGTCTTTGAAAGGTTTGAAGGTTCCCATCATCACCAATTTATCTTGTTCTTGTGTGAGAGATTCCATGAAATCTGCAAGGCTAGGCATTTTCCAGGCTCAAGCTGTCAACTTTGTGGCATAGAAGGTCGAAACAAACACTGAATAGTCAGGGCGAAGCTTTGATAGTATGGACAATGCCAACTGATCATCCTTGTTTTCGATCCCACATTGTTTTAGCTGCAAAACAAGTGTTTTGAACTTGGAAAAATAGAGTTGCAGGGATTCAAAGCTATTGGGACTCAGGGAGATCAATTCATTTTCAATTTGATGTCCCCTCATCTCATCTTTATTTCCAAAAATATCAATAATCTTCTCCCATACTTCATTCTGTGATGTCAATCCATCAAGATGGAAAAGGAGGTCTCTGGATATGCTCAGACACAGGAAACCATAGGCCTCATCCGTCCTGTTATGCCATTTAATCTTTTTTGCAGCTGCATTAGGCTCTAATTTTGTTGCCATAGTCACTCCGTAAGAGGATTTCACTCTCAACAGTATCTCCATCTCTTATTTCCATTCAAAGAAGTTAAATGGAGTCAAGATGATCTTCTGAGATTGATCCATAGCTCAGAAATTGTCCTGTCGGTCAGCAGAATGCTCCCAGTCAATGATGTTGAACTTGCAATACAAATTGGAAGGAGATAAATCGATCTAAAAAGTCCCTAATACCATGTGGAAATTTAACCCATGTGTTATAACAATTACACTCACAACAATTTCCAATTACACATGCAAATTACTCACAAAAGAGACTGAATATGGAGCATAACACTAATCTGTATTGAATAAGTGTAAAATAGCCAACTCTATGAAGTCATAGGCTGCCAAAATAAATAATTACATGATATATTCGAATGCATAAGGATGCCATTCAAATTTAGTCAAAAGCAGGCTTACTAAATCTAAGTAAATCCCCCATAGGTGCATAAAGCAGTTTCCAAAACTGTCTAGGAGCTCACGAATTGGAAAAATCAATTAGGCAAGCTAATAGGTGTTGGAAGGAAAACTCATACATGATTTTCATAGGAGAAAAGAGTGGAGGATGTTGAGGACAAAAAACAAGTTAACTTCACCTATTCAAACTTTCCCAATTGCCTTAAAACTCAGAAAAAGCAGGAAATAAAGCAGAAAAAGAAGACATGCACTAGGGAGTCTAGGAATAAAGCAGATTTGATTCCAAGAGGTTTCCCAAGTGCTCCATGAATCAAATTTAGCAAGTTTGACCACTATGTATGTGTGGAGGACAACTTGCATAAGGTGTAATATGGAAACTAGGCAAATAGGACAAAAAATGGATTAATTAATGTCTAAGGTAGCTAACTATGGGTTGACTATTCTAACACTAGTGCCTTTCTATCAAGAACCTCCCATTATTCATCCTTCACAGCTACCGGCTGTTTTGCTTTTCCATCCAATGACAGGTATAGATATTTCTGGTACAGATAGTCCTCCATTTGCATCTTCCATAACTGATATTTTTGGCCGTTAAATTTCTCAACCCTAAAATTTTCTTCTTCTGCCATTGCTCCCACTCGAACAAGGAACCCTTCTTTCCTGCGATTTTACCAACCAAATAGACCTTTTGGCTCTGATACCAATTGTTAGAAAAGAGGACCGCAGAGCAATAACAGATATACAGTTAAATCAATAAACAAGATGCAAAACAAATTAAAACGTTACAGAGAGACACAGATATAATGTGGTTCACCCAAATGATGGGCTACGTCCACAAAGAAATTTTCCATTCCTTTTATTACAGTCCAGAAAGATGAAGGGATACACCCTACAGCAAAATCACTGCACTTCCTCTTCACACTCTCATAGTCTCTCTTTCAGTACAATACAATACCATATCCAGTTGATTTACAATGCTCTCTTTTATAGGGGAAATACCATGGGAAAAATTATAGGGTTAACCCAATACCATGGGTCCGCAATACTGTTGGCCAACACACATACCAAAAAAACTTTTTCGGGGGCTCCGCCCCTGAACCCCCGTTTTCTTGGGGGCACTGCCCTCGAACCCCTGTGCCTCGAGGGAGTTGCCCCCAAACTCCAAGGTAGGGGGAACGACTGTACAGTACTCCTGGGTTACAATCACAACTGAATGATATCTCTGGATCTGGAATATTAGGCTCCACAACCAACAGTCCTTTCTGATGGGCTCACGCGAAGGACTCAGTGTAGGAAGAATCCAAGGATCTTCCATATGAGTGGTGCGAAAAAACACCAAATGCAATGACGGTGATGCCTCACTGGAAGTAAACCCAATCATGAGAACATGTGTTGGACAACTAAATGAACCCATAAGGGATGGGTACATACCCACACCCACACTCCCAGTTGGCGACTGAGAGTGCACGACAATCGGGATAGAAGCTCCTAAAGATGTTGTAACACGCGGATTCTTGAATGACATTTGATCAATTGTAACTATCTTCCCATTAAATGGAAAGCATACAAATCGAAATAGAGAATAAGCTACGGCTTACATACTGTACATCCAATTCCTACCCAGTAACAGATTGTAGTCAAGGGGTGCATCAACCACCTTGACGTTGATCATGATGGTCTTCCCTCCCAAATGGACCTTAAGAGAAGGAAGAATGTCATGCGGCTGAAATGATCTACCATCAAACGCAGTCAACATGGTAGAGGATTTGGACAACTCTGGGGAACCCAAACCCTTCCAACACACTAAAGACATCATGGAAGCAGCAGCACCTTCATCAATCACAGTGCGTTTGACGGTCTTGTTAAGACATTCCACATGAATCAAGAGAGACATAGTAAGGTAAGTGAGGTTGTATTCCCACGGTTTCAAATTTGATGACGGAGGAAGAATTGTCATCATTAACACCAAGAGAAGAAAGCAAATCTTTCCTTTGCCAAGGACAACTCTGAAGTACTTCGAGTGCATACATCGCACAAATGGCTTGTTCCTTGTTCTGTACCCTAAAAATGGCTTGTTCCTTGTTCTGAACTCCGGATGTAGAAACATCTTTCACTATATAAGGTAGTAATGAATTAAGGAACCACTCGAGGAGAAACTCTGGTGGTATGAAGGATTTAATCAATCTCTTCCATATACGCCACTCTTTGATATGGTCTGAGATATGCGTGGCTTTATCTTGCCGAAATGTTGACAAGAGTTCTGTACCAATGTCGTAACACACTGGTAACTGGAAGTGGTTGCGAAAATTCATATTTAGGTCATTAAACATAGTGAATGCCCCCCTAGGTAGCTATATGTACCATTTCATGGCAGGCCCGATGAGGGTGCATTGAAATAGCCTTAAACAAATCGAATCTTCATGTAAGGAGTTAGAAGAGCACCATACATGAAATGTAGTAATATGTTCACTCGGATATTCTCTTGGTTTTCCCTCGAACTTGGGAATGTCTGAGGAAATCTTCGTAGGGACAGCCGGCCAAGCCAGGTCATAAAATACTGAATCATTCATTAGTCTCGACAAGTCAGGCAGATTTAACATTGCGAGGAAAGGGAGGCTAGGTTGAGTAAGTCTATGAGGTGCTCTGTGATAATTTTGGTTCACATAGGACTAATTACCATAACCACCATGGCCATGGCCATGGTATCCTCCTCCTGTTTGACCCATGCAGGGTGGCATGGAAGCACCATAAAGTGCTTTACCTTGACTATTTGGGGCTACAAAGCCATAATTCAGGGAGTAAGCGGGTTGTTGATACCTGTACCCATAAGCTGAATAAATTTGTGCATACTACGGTCCATAATATGGTCTATAAGAAGTCCCATGAGATGTCCCATGAGAAACTCCATAAGTAGTAATAGACATTCTAGAAGTAAGAATATGACCTCCAGAAGTAGCAATATGACCTCCCGACATAACAGGAGGTACTTGAATTTGAGACACAACTACGTGAGTAGCAGCAGTACTCACATGACTCGTAGCAACATTCTGGCCTGAAGGACCACATGAATGTGTGGGAGGAATAGCATTCGAAGAACTAGGAATAGAGGATGAAGGGACATGTGAAATCACGTAAGTGGTATTCCCTATAGCCACTCATCTTGGCTCTGGTATTCGAATAGGACTACTAGCACTAGGTCTAGGACGAATGTGTGATGTGACCTCCACCACTGGGATGGAGGGTGCAATGTGACTTGAGTTCCGAAATCTCTCCAAATGGAAGTGAATAGGAATGCCCCTAGGCATAGTGTTAGGTTCAAAATCTGACTCAGTATGCGGTACTGAATCATGTGTAGGAATACTAGACATATCATAACTACCATAACTAGTGCTTGCAGGTTCATGATGAGTCTCATCGCCCAACATCCAATATCGACAACCTGTGGATGAGGGGTCATACTGAGAGTGTGTAGGTATATTATGTGAAGGATCATACCCAGAATGTGTAGGTGTATCAGGTGAAGGTTCATATGTAGGGGTGGGCTCTTCTTCTTCAACCTCATGAAGTGAAGAAGGTAGCTCAAGAATTTCATCTTCATGATCTCCCATCATGTGTGAATCAATGTGAAAAGTAGTTCGCCTAGACCATTTTCTTCTCTCTCCCAAAGGAGGAGGAGATGTAGAAGGCGAAAGTTCTACTAAACAATGAGAACAGCGACGTTCCACACCCAAATCTACAATGACTCAAAAAATGAAAAATACTCTCTAATTACACAAACCCTAAGCAAGCTAATGTGCACAGAGCATACACCAATATAATCTAAAGCCAATCACAAGTAAACAAGGGTAGGATATGTAAGCTCCCAAATGAAGCAGGTATGTCTCACCTAGGAGAGGCTTAAGACTCCCATAAACAACAAGCATAGGTTCGTAACCAATTATTGTGGTCATCAGCTTCAACGCATATAGCGACTGTGATGTCCGACCCCAACTTGGCCAGGAGACCCACAGAATAACCCCTAGAAAGTACCCCCTTGATAACCTAGGTAAGGCAACTAAGGTCACCTCAATATAATCAATTCTCATGTGGATAGTCGCATGCGGGATTGACCGTATGGGCAGGGTAGCAAAGCCCAAAACTCTCGAAAGAGCCCCTAGATATGAATACAATCCTAGAAATATCTCTGGTGCTACTCAGTTATGACTAGGGGTCATCGTAATCAATAATCGCTCACACTGCCTCATGCTTAACTCCCTTATAAGAGGAGGATCCTGAGAAACACTAATTATACCAAGGAATTTCACACTCTCACCGGGACAGACACATACATGTTGTTTTTTAGTGGTCTTGGAGAATTTACTCACAATGAACTATTCCAAGACCCTAAAACCTAATCTTGTTGGTGTACCCTATCAAAGAAAATAGTGTAATCCATTTTAATTAAGCATTGATTTGTTTGGCTTTATTACTCAAAAAAGGTAGATGACTGTGCAACCGATGGTGTTATGATGCAACTCGAAGTAAAATGGACACCTAACAATCAACGCAAATGCATTGTGTCGAATGAAAAACAAGGCATGCTACTACGTGAAATGAAAACTTTTCTTCAAATGACAAATGAAGTCATTCCTATATGAAAGCCTAACTAATACTTCTCTAAGAAAACCTAGTGCAAGTACCATGAAAAATGTAAAGTGCAATGCATAAGGATGCAAAGAAGTAAATATTTTTGGATTTTCTGAAAAAATGAGATACTAAATCAAAAAAATGATTCTACCACCCCCAAACTATACAAGCACAATCAAACAGCACTCACACAAAGTACTAGGGTAAAATAAATCTAATGCACTAATCCCAAAACAAAAAATTGAAAATGCAATGACAAGAACATTCTTATAAAAGACATTTACCCTAAAAAAAAGATGTCTCTGGTCAGAAACAAACGTGTATACAGACTTTAGCAGTATCAAAGGAGACTCAGTAATCATCAAAATTCACACAGCAACAATCCATCTTCCTCTAAAAGGAAAAACTCAGTGCATATGTGATTGTTCGCAGTGGACCCACCTATGTACAGGGATATAGTAGTCAAAGGCACGTGTATACGTGACCATGAGTTAAAAAATCACATACAGGAAGAAAAATGTATAAAAAGAAAGGCAACTAGATAAACTGAGACAAAATTCACACCAATCAGACACTACCAAGAAAACATCCCCCCAGACCTGACTCAGAAACAGAGAAATAAGAGCAGTTCAAGAACATTGAATGTTGATAAAAACCCCCAAAGGACAACTACTAGGATCTCCCCAGTGGAGTCACCAATTCTGTTATGGAGAGAGATTCCTATGGCTTGGGGTACCACAACAGACAGCTTGACTCCAGAAATCAATCTTTTCCTATATGCAAGAGAAACCAAATATCTAACACTAAAGGATCTCGATTCGTACCTTATTCCGGACTGTTGATGTAGATCTCTATTGATTTTTCCAACTCCAGCTTGAATTGATAAATTGCTTCGTCAACATTCAATAAACAATACAAGCATGCTATATATAATCGTGTTAGATCTACTCTAGCATATATAATCAATAACATATAATCATTTGAAATCATCCATGGATCAAATATTCATTCAAATACACATTATTGGATAGCAAAAGATATTTCTATTAATATAAAATCATAGATTACAATGAATACAACCTCTATCGGCATGTCTGCGAATCTGAGAAACTGTGTCCCCCACTTGGGTCTCCACCACTTCAATCCTCCATCTCTCGATAGCAAGCTCACAAGCAAAGGGCAAGCTTGGGAAGAACACAAAAGTGCTCCAAGGGATAAAGGGATGCATACTCAAGCACAAGTTTCGGCAACAATGGACTATAGTTCTCTTGCTCTCAATTCCTCATGCCTTTAATGTATCCAAAGGGTTTCTTATATATCTCTTCAATGGGGTAATGAAAGGTCAAATCCGAGCGATCTCAAGGCATAGGGAAGGCCAGGAGACAAGTGAGTCAAATCGACATCAAGGAAAACTCCAAAAAAATTTGTCATTTTGCACACATCCCAATGTACGCGGTTTTAGGGGTCAAACCCATGTATATACGTGAGAAAGCATTTAAAAGTCATGCATAGAAAATTTTGCATGTTTTTAGGGATGATCTTGGAAACATCAAAGGAAAAAAAATGGTCCATGGGATCTAAGGAGTCTACAGAGGGACAAGGAATGCCATAAATATGTGGTTCACCATGTGTGGTAAAATCAGATATAACATCTTCCTACCAATTTTCGAGAGAGAATTGAGTTTGACATGCCCAAAACTTTGGACACTACCTTACACAAAACTAGGATTTTCTATGAGCATAGAAAGGTTAGGCAAGATAACATAAACAAAAGTTGATATAGGTCTAGGACCTTCTCAAAAAACAATAGACCTAGTTTTAAACCACCACCCTACCAAAAAAAGAACAATAGTTCTCTAGCCAACATAAACTTCAACAAGATAGGTACCAAGACAAAAGTGTTTGAACCAAATACCAACCGACCAGAAGCAAACAGAGAAGCCAAGGATTCCCTACTGCAGGTTGATTGTTGGAAATGTCAAGGACCCCATTATGCTAGATGTTGTCCAAACAAGACTGGTGGATTCTTACACAATCCACAAGAAGACCCAATGATAGAGCACATGGTTAGCACATCGAGGATTGATGAAACACTTGATTGATGAAAAGGGGACCATCAGGCCAGTATGGTCAAAATATAAGGCAAGGTTTCAAACAATTCTATGTCAATTTTGATTGATATCGGTGAATTTCGAAGCTATGTATCACCCACTATTGTTGAAACATGTAAACTAGACAGAGTAAAACATGAGAAACCATGGCTGGTACAATTAGGAACTCATACGAAAAGAAAGGTTTTGAAAATAGTGAAAGACTATGAGGTAAACTTGAACAATTTTCCTGCTAAAATAGATTTGAATATCTTACCCTTAGGATCGTACGATGTAATTATCAGCATGTACTGTTTGGAATAACACAATGTCATGCTTGATTTCCTAAACAAGTCAATCTTGTGCACTAAGAACCAAGGAAATCAGACAAATATTCAAGGCATACCTAAGAAGGTTTCCATCACACAGATATCTACCTTACAAGCAAAGAAGTATATTAAGAAAGGTTGTAAACTGTTTGTAGTAAACATCTAGGATGTAGAAGCTGAAAGAGAACAACACGTCAATGAATTCTGGTTCTCATAAACTTTATAGATGTATTTCCCAAGGAAATACTGGGATTACCACCAAAACGATACTTATATTTCTCCATAGAGCTGACACTGGGTTTAGTACCAGCTTCAAAAGGCCCATACTGCAGGAGCCCATCCGAGTTGGTGGAGCTCAAGTTCAAGTTAAAGGAGTTGATTGACGAGGGTCATATCCGACTGAGTGTGCCCCTTGGGGAGCACTTATACTTTTCGTAAAGAAATATGGTATCATGTGGATGTGCATCGATTACTGTCAACTTAAAAAGATAACCACCCAGAACCATTACTCGCTCCCTAGGATCAATGACTTTTTCGATCAAGTCAAAGGAGCAAAGATATTTTCAAATATCAACATGCGGTTCAGATACCATCATGTATGGATCCACGATGAAAATATACATAAAACGACTTTTCGAATGCAAGATAACCACTACAAGTTTTTAGTAATTCCTTTTGATTTAACCAATGCACCAACAAATTTTATGTGCATGATGAACACTATCTTTAGTAAATACTTATATAAGTTTGTATTGGTCCTTATAGACAACATACTAGTTTACTCAAAGAGTATAGAAGAACATGAGTAGCATCTCTGCATAGTAGTACAGGTGTTATGGGAATACCATCTTTATGCTAAGTTTAGTAAATGTGATTTTTACAAATCACAAATACAATACCTAGGACACATCATTTTTGAGAAGGGGATAATCGTTGACTGAGAAAAGATTAAGGCCATAGAGGATTGGCCTACCCCTACCTGTGTCATAGACATTAGGTCATTTTTAGGATTAGGAAGTAACTATAGAAAGTTCATTAAGAAATTTTCAAGGATTTATTGTCCCATGACCACCTTACAAAAGAAGGAAAACAAATTTTTGTGGATGATCAAGTATGAGGAAAGTTTTCAAATGCTTAAGTAGCTTCTAACAATTGCACCGATACTATGAATTGTGGATCCCGATGGGGATTTCGTTGTTTGCACGGATGTGAGCAAGGAAGAACTTGGAGGAGTCCTCAAGAGGAATAATTGTGCGATCAGTTACGAGTCACAGAAATTAAAGGAACATGAACGAAATTATCCCAACCACGATCTTGAACTAGCAACCATTATCCACGCCTTGAAGATGTGGAGGAACTACCTCATGGGGAAGAAGTTTATTCTGAAGAAAAACAACACAAGTCTGAAATATTTGTTCAGCTAGTGAGATATAAATGCCAAGAAATACAAATGGTTGGCATTCCTTAGTGATTAACATTTCTAATTAAAGCATATAAAGTGAAAAGAGAATAAAATTGTTGTTTATTTAAGTAGACGAGATCGTATGTTATATGAGGTAACCTTATGCCAAAACGATTCGGATTTGCATGATAGGATCAAAGGAAAAATGAAGTTGATCGTTTCTATGTTGAAATCCTCAATAATATTCAAGAGGACAGGTTGTTTCAAAAACAAAAAGAGTATAAGGTAGATGAGATCGTACTATTGTGGTCCAAGGAGAGATTATGTGTTCCAGAAGAAGGGGACATCATGTCCATCATCCTAACAGAGTTCCATCGAAAACCCTACTCGAGGAATCTGGGATATCAAAAGATGATATTAGCAGTAAATAAACATTTTTTCTGGCCTATGTTAAAGGCCGACATAGCGTTATTTATCACAAAATGTCAAGAATGTCAACTAGTCAAAGCTTAGCACGAGCATCCTTCAATATTGCTAGAACTGTTACCCATTCTAGAATGGAAGTGGGAGGTCATTAGTATGTATTTTATTATGGTTTTACCAAAGAGAAACAAGCAGAATGATTCCATATTTGTACTGGTCGACAAGTTATCTAAATTAGAGGCACACATTATCCCAGTTAAGTAAAGGTACAAGGAAATTCACATTGCCAAGATATTCTTAAAAGAGATATTCATATTGCATGGAATACCCAAATAAATCATCTCTGATCAAGGCACGAAGTTTAGAGGTAAATTTTTGTGTTCCTTATTCTCTAGTTTAGAGAGGCAGTTAAACTTTAGTACTACTTACCACCCACAAATAGACGGGCACATAGAATGGGTAAACCATATTTTTGGAAGACATGCTTAGAATGTATGTTATGAAAAATCCAACTAAGTGGGAGGATTATCTTCATCTCAAAAAATTTGTGTATAACAATGGATACCAGAACTCTTCCAAGATGAATCCCTCCGAGGTACTCTATGGTTGGAAGTGTATAACATGGGCTACTTGGGATAGCCCAGTGGACCAACTGATGTTATGGATAGACTTACTAAAGGACTTGGAACATTTAGTCTCCAAAGTAAAATAGAACCTTAAAGAAGCACACGACCTCCATAAGATTTATGCAGATAAGAAAATAAAATATAAATATTATCAGATCGACGAACATGTTTACTTAAAAGTAAAAGTGAAGAGAATCTCATTGAGCTTGGGAAGATGTGGAAAGTTGGCAACAAGGTTTTGTGGGCCCTTTGATATACTGGCCATGAGAGGGCCAGTAGCATATGAATTAGCTCGACCTGCTCATATAATGGTTCATTTTTTTTTCCACGCATATTTATTGAAGAAATATGTATATGATACTAACCAGATTATTGATTGGTATTTGTTACAAGTGGAACTTGAAAGGGAATTTGTACATGAACCCCTTCATATTCAGTACAAACGAGAAGTACAACCAAGGAGGCACATCATAGTCTAGTTGAAAGTGTAGTGGAAGCACTTTGAAGATGATGAGGCTACTTGGGAGAGTGAAGCCACCATGAGAGAGGCTTGCCTCGCCTTATTTCATGACTCCATTCCTAGTCCCTAGAACATTGGGACGGTGTTACTCTAAGCGAGGAGGGATGTAATATCCTGAATTTTGACCTTAAAATTAATGGGCATGAGTCCCATTGTGAATGAGTTACTCTGATGTTTATTTTTGTATATTGAGCGTAAGTCCCCACTACAAATGTGTTATGTTTATTAGTTAGATATATTGGGCATAAGCCAATACATATATTTTATGTATCATGTATAGGACTGTATATGTTAGGAATGGACCTTGATGGACATGATTATTGTAATAGTATGATGTACTGGGTGTATTATGCGATTTACCTTAAAGACATATACTGAGATGGTTTTTGTGATAAGATGTACAGAAGACTTAATGCACGATTGAGTTCTATAATGTGTTGGGCATGGACCCTGAAGCACATGAGTGATGAGATTTTATGTTGAGCGCAAGCTCTGGAGCACATGAGTGATTAGATTTTGTATTGAACGCAAGGTCTAGAGCACATGTGAGTTATGATATTTTGTGTTGATCATAAGCTTAGGAACACATGAATTATAATAATTGGAAGTGTTGGGCATAAGCCCTGGAGAACTCCAAATTGATGTTGAGCATAAGATCTAGAGCATCAGATCCTTGGCCATTGTATTCCTAGGTGTATTATACAAGTAAGTCCTAGAATTAGTGTTGAGTGAGAGGATCTGGAATTGCACTAAGTGTAAATACCATTTTTTAGTGTTGATCTTGGGCTCTTAATAGCACTAGGAGTTACTGAAATTAATTGTGTTGAGTGAAAATGAATATGAAAAGAACCGACTAGGAGTTATTTTAAGTTGATTAAATGAAATGTTGAATTTCTACTTCTCATCAAGTACTCGCGAACTACCACAATACACGAGGTAATCTAACTTTGAAGGATTTTTAAAGCTTCCTAAATTAGTTG